>JAJSOF020000036.1:62818261-62853819 GCA_025594305.2 Periplaneta americana
TTGAAATTATTTTCCCATCAACAAGGGCCAAAGAAAAATGGGGAAGAAATGTCCTTAGGCAGTTTTGAAGGACAGCAATTTTAAATAACTGATTTTTATCTAATATTGAATAATTTAAAGGGAAAAATTGTTCCGGGGCCGGGGTATCCACCCCCCACGCTTAGCACGAAATGTTCACCACTGAGCTACCCCGGAACTATACACGAAACCGCCCAATTTTTCCTTTATATCTACAAATTTTAAAAGGGAGGACAAAAAGGATCTCAACTATGAGGCACAAAAATGTGTGATTTTAAATTGTGATTTCCCCTTTAAGGGACCGCAGTAAGAATGCATTTTTCAAACCCGGCCGGGAGTAGCCCCGTAAAGCAGGTTTGAATAATTCCCTTATCATGTGGGAGCCCTATGAAAAAAAAACACACTGAAATTGGGAGAAATAAGGGAGGGAAAAATAACACCCTCGTGTGCTTTCAAATGTCAAGAAAAAACCCAAAAAATGGCGGGCGATTATTTTCCCATTTTATCGAGCCTTGGGAAAAAGGGGAAAACATCATCAGCAGCAAATGACAAGACCACATTTAAATGTATTTGCTTTAAATGGGATTGGCTCCCGGGAAAAAAGCAAGGGGACTATAGAAAAACCAATTAAAGAATAAATGAGAGAAAAAACCACCAAAATACCTAAAAAAAAGCAATAATTAAACCCCCAAAGTGGGGAATCTATTGAACGACTAATGAAATTTTGGGAAATATGAATTTCGATAATCTCTTGAGACAGAACAGGACCAGCCATAAAGGGTTTTGTTGTGATAAAACCAACCATTTTAAGGTTCAAAAAACATGGAGCATGCAATTCACCTCACTTTTCAGGGGTTCTCAAGCAGCCTATTCTCCTGGGGGGCCCTGTTGCAGAAGTAGCATGAGGTGGGGGTTTCAGTGGGGGAATGAAACCCCTTTTGTTGTTGTATAACCAGGGGGAAACCCACCTGTGTCCCTGAAAAAATGACCCCCTTATCAAACCTGAACATCAACACTATCAACAACTGCATCATCTTTTTTCTTCTTGTCCCCCCTCCCGGGGATGGTCTAACACTTAGGTTTTGATACATTCACAAGGTTTAAAAACAGAGTCCAGAAGAAAAAATTTAAACAAAATTTTAAAAACCCCTTTTTATATCCTCGGGAAATCGGGCCCTTTTTTAAGATAAAGATTTTATCAAAAAGGGTAGCTATTTTTTTTTCAGAGGCCAAAAGAAAAAAGTATACATCAAAAATTTCTTTCAAAGATTCTTTTTTTTCCCATATTAGCCCATAAACTTTTTTTAAAATATTTTGTAATTTTTTGTTTTGTCATAAATTTTAGAATTCAATTTATGTTCCATTCCAAAATTTTCCCCTTGGCCCCCCATGATTGGGGAAACCCTGTGGGGATGGGGAAAAATTTTATTTTTTTTTAAACAGAGGGGAAATATTTTTTATTAAAATTTTTAAAAATATTTTTTTTAATTTATGAAATTAAAAAAAAATCCCCATTCAAACCCCAAAATTTTTTTCAGGGACACTTAAAAGCCAAGTGAAAGTTATTTTTTTTTCCTTTTTCCCCCCGGTGAATCAAAAGGAAAATTTCCTTTTAGTTTGGAAATTAAAGGGTTTTTAATAGAAACAACCCTTTAAAAAAGGGGATTTTTTTAAATTAAAAAAAATTTTTTTTTTTTTTTTATGGGTGAAAGGGAAAAAATTTTTTTTTTAAATTTTTTTTTTTTTAAAATTTTTTTTAAAAAAAAAATTTTTTTTTAAAAAAATTTTTCCAAAAAATGTTTTTAAAAAGGGGGGGGAAAAAAAATTTTTTTAAAAAAAAAAAAAAAAAATTTTTTTTTAAAAAGGGGGAAAAAAAAAAAATTTTTTAAAAAAAAAAATTTTTTTTTTAAAAAAAAAATTTTTTTTTTCCCCCCTTTTTTAAAAAACCCTTTCCCCCCCTTTTTTAAAAAATTTTAAGGGGGAAAAGGAAGGTTTTTAAATTTTTTTTTTTTTTCCCCAAAAAAAAACCCTTTTTTTTTTAGGGGTTTTAAAAAAAAAGGGTTTTAAAAATGAAAAAAAAAATTTTTTAAACCAAAAAAGGGGGGGAAGTTTGGGTTTTTTTTTTTGGGGGTTCCCCCCAAAAAATTGCCCCCCCCTTTATTTTTTCCCCCCCCCCCAAAAAAAAAAATTTTTTAAATTAAAAATTTTTTTCCCCCCGGGGGGTTTCCGGGGCCCCGGGGGTTTTAAATTTTTTAAAAGGGTTTTTTTTTTTTTAAAAAAAATTTTTTAAAAAAAAAAAAATTTTTTTTAAAAATTTTAAAACCCCCCTTTTTTAAAAACTTTTTTTTTCCCCCCCCCCCCCCAAAAATTTAAAAAAAAAAATTTTTTTTTTTTTAAAAAAAATTTAATTGAAACCCAAAAAAAAAAAATTTTTTTACAAAAAATTTTTTTCCAAAAAAAAATTTTTAAAAAAAAAATTTTGGGGGAAAAAAAAATAAAAAAAAAATTTAAAAATTTTTGGGATAAAAAATTTTTCCCCCTTTGGGAAAATTTTTTTGGGGGTTTTTTAAAATTTTTTTTGATTCATTTTTTGTTAAGGGTTTTTTTTTTTTTCCCCCCCATTAAAAAAAATTTTTTTTTGAAAAATTTTTTTTTAAAAAAAATTTTGTTTTTTTTTTCCCAAAACCGGTTTTTCTTATTTTTTTTTTAATTTAAAACCCTTTCCCTTTTTTTTCCCAAAAAAAAAAATTTTTTTTTTTTTTTAAAAAAATTTTTTTTTTTTTAAAACCCCGGGGGGTTTTTTCCCCCCTTTTTCCCAACCCCAAAATTTTTTTTTTCCCCTTTAAAAGGGGAAAAGGGGGGAAAAGCCCAAAAAACCCAAAAAAAAAACCCCAAAATTTTTGGGGGTTTTTTTTAAAAAAAATTTTTAAAAGAAAAATTTAAAGTTTTTTTTTAAAAAATTTTTTTTAAAAACTTTAAATTTTTTTAAAAAAAATTAAAAAAAAACCCGTTTTTTTTTTTTTTTTTTTGGGAAAGGGTTTTTTTCCCCGGGGGGGGGAAAAAAAAAAAATTTTTTCCTTTTTTTTTTTTTTAAATTTTCCTTTTTAAAAAAAAATTTGTTTTTTTTTTTAAAAAAAATTTAAAAAAAAGGGAAAAAATTGAATTTTTAAACATTTTTAAATTTTTTTTTTTTGTTTTTGGGAGGGGAACAACCAAAAAATTTTTTAAATTTTTTAAAAAAATTTTATTTTTTTTTTTTTTTTTAAATTTTTAAAAAAAATTACCCTTTTTAAAAAAAAATTCAAAAAAAGGGAAAACCCCCGGGGGGGCCCCCCCCCCGGGGGAAAAAAAAATTTAAATTTAAAATTTCCCCTTGAAAATTGGGTTTTTTTTTTAAAAAATTAAAACCCTTAATTTTCCCTTTTCAAAAAATTTCCAAAAATTTTTTTTTTTGGGGGGTTTTAAAAAAAAAAAATTTTTTTTTTTTTAAATTTTTTCCCCCTTTTTAAAAAATTTACAATTTTTTTTAAAAAAAAAAATTTTTTTTTGGGGTTTTTAATTTTTTTTTTAAATTTTTTTAATTTTTTTTTTAACCCCCTTTTTTAAAATTTTAATTCCCCCCTTTAAAATTTTTTTTTTTCCCCCTTTTTTTTTTTAAAAATTTTTTTTTTTTTTTTTTAAAGGAAAAAGGGGTTTTTTTTTTAAAATTCCCCCCCAAAAAAAAAAATTTTTTAAAACCCAAAAAATTTAAAAATTTTTTAAATTTTTTTTTTGGGGGGTTTTTTAAAAAAAATTTTTTTTTTTTTTTTTTTTTTTAAAAACCCCCCAAAATTTTTCCCAAAATTTTTTTTAAAATTTTTTTTTTTTTTAAAAATTTTTTTTTTTTGGGGAAAAAAAAATTTTATTTTTATTTAAAAAAAAAAAAATTTTTTCCCCCGGGGGGGAAAAAAATTTTTTTTAAATTTTTTTTTCCAAAAAAAAACCCAAAAAAAAAAAATTTTCCCAAAAACCCTTAAACAAAAAAAAAATTTTTTTTTTTTTTTCCCCCCCAAAAAAAAAAAAAATTTTTTTTAAAAAAAAAAAAAATTCCCCCAAAAAATTTTTTTAAAAACCTTTTTTAAAAAAAAAAAAAAATTTTGGCCCCCCCCGGGTTTTTTTTCCCAAAAATTTTTTAAAAACCCAAAAATTTTTTTCCCCAAAAAAAAATTTTTGGAAACAAAATTTTAAAAAAAAAAAAAAAAAAAATTTAAAAAATTTATTTTTCCAATTTCAAAAATTTTAAATTTTTTTTTTCCCCCCAATTTTTTTTTTTTTGGGGGCCCTTTTTTTTTTAAAATTTTTTAAAAATTTTTTTTTCATTACTTTAAAAAAAAACCCCTTTAAATTTTTTTTTTTTCCTTTTTTTAAAAAAAAAAATTTTAATTTTTTTTTTTTTTTTTTTTAATTTTTTTTTAAATTTTTAATTTTTTTTTTTTTAAAAAAAATTTTTTAAAAAAATTTTTAAAAATTTCCAAAAAATTTTTTTTTCCCCCCCAAATTTAAAAAAATTTTTTGGGGGGGGCCCCCCTTTTTTTCCCCCCTTTTTTCCCCCCCGGGGGCCCCCCCAAAAATTTTAAAATTTTTTTTTTTTCCCCCAAATTGGGATTTTTTTTTTAAAACCCGGGGGTTTCCAAAAATTTTTTAAAATTTTTCCCCGGGGAAAAAAAAAAAAAAAAAATTTCCGGTTTTTTAAAAAAATTTTTTTTTTTAAAAATTTTTTCCCCCCAAAAAATTTTTGGTTTTTTTAAAAAAATTTTTAAAAAGGGGGGGGTTTTTAAAATTTTTTAAAGGCCTTTTTTTCCCCGGGGGAAAAAAAAAATTTTAAAAAAAAAAGGGGGGGGGTTTTTAAAAATTTTTCCCGGGTTTTTTTAAAGGATTTTTTGGGGAAAAATTTTTAAAAAAGGAAAAAAATTTTTTTTTTGGGGGGAAAAAAAAAAACCCCAAAAAAAAAAATTTTGTTTTAAATTTTTTGGGGAAAGAATGTTTTTTAAAAAAAAAAAAAAAAAATTTGGGAAAAAAATTTTTAAAAATTTTTTAAAATAAAAAGGGGGGGGAAAAAAAAAGGGGGGTTTTTTTTTTTTCCCCCCAAAAAAGCCCAAACAAAATTTTTTTTTCCCCCTTTTTTTTTTTTAAAAAATTTTTTAAAAAAATTTTTTTTTTTTAAAATTTTTAATTTTAAAAAAGGGGGAAATAAAAAAAAATTTAATTTTTTTTTTCCTTTTTTTTTTTTTTTTTTTTTTTTTTTTCCCCCAAAATTTTTTTTTAAAAAAAAAAATTTTTTTTTTTTTTTTTTTTTTTTTTCCCCCCCTTTTTTTTTTTTAAAAGGAAAAAATTTAATAAAATTTTAATTAAAAAAATTTTTTTGGGGGAATTTTTTTAAAAAGGGGGTTTTTTTAAAAAAAAAAAAAAAAAAAATTTTTTAAAAGGGAAAAAAATTTTTTTCCCAATTTTTTCAAAAAAAATTTTTAAAAATTTTTTAAAAAATTTTTTTCCCCCAAAACTTAAACCAAAACTTTAAATTTCCCCCCAATTTTTTTGGGGGGAAAATTTCCCCCCCCCAAAAATTTTTTTTTTAATTTTTTTTAAAACCCCAAATTTTTTTTTTTCCCCCTTTTTTTATTTTTTAAAATTTTTCCCTTTTTTTTTTTTTTCCCCTTTTTTAAAACGTTTTTTAAAATTTTTTTTTTTTTTTTTTTTTTTTTTTTTTTGGAAAAAATTTTTTTTTTCCCCGAAAATTTTTTTTTTAAAAAAAATTTTTTTTTAAAAAAATTTTTTTTTTTTTTTTTTCCTTTTTTGGGTTTTTTTTTAAAAAATTTTTTAAAAAAAAAAAATTTTTTGGGCCCCAAATTTTTTAAAAAAAAAAATTTTTTTTTTTTTTTAAAAATTTTTTTCCCCTTTTCCATTATTTGGGTTTAAAATTTTTTTAAAAAAAAAAAAATTTTTTTTAAAATTTTTTTTTAAAACAAAAAAATTTTTTTTTTTTTAAAAAAGGGTTTTTCCCCTTTTTTTTTTCCCCCCCCTTTTTTTTTTAAATCCCTTTAAAAAATGGGGTTTTATTTTTTCCGGGGCCCAGGGTTTTTTTAAAAGGGGGGGTTTTAATTTTTTTTTTCCCCCCAAAAAAAGGGGAAAAAAAAAAAAAAACCCCCAAAAAAAAGGGGAAAAACCCCAATGGGAAAAACCCCCTTCCGGGGTTTTGGTTTTGGGGGAAAAAAAAAAATTTTTTATTTTTAAGGGCCCAAAAAAATTTTTTAAAAAAATTTAAAAAAAATTTTTTTTTTTTTTTTTTTAAAAATTTTTTTAAAATTTTTAAATTTAAAAGGTTGTTTTTTTTGGGTTTTTAAATGCAGGGGCCCTTTTTTTAAAAAAATTTTTTAAAAATTTTCCAAAAGGTTTTTGTTTTTTTAAAAAAATTTTTTTTTTAAAAAATTTAATTTTTTTTTGGGCCCCAAAACCCTTTTTAAAAAATTTCATTTTTTTTTTTTTTTAAAAGGAAAAAAAATTTTTTTTCGGGTTTTTTCCCCCCCCGGGGGGGGAAAATTTTAAAACCCCCAAAATTTAAAAAGGTTTAGGTTTTTTTTTTTTTTTTTTTTTTTCCCCCCTTTTTATTTTTTTTAAAAAAAAAAAGTATTTTTTTTTCCCCCCTTTTTTTAAAATTTTTTTTTTTTTTTTTTAATTTTTCCCCGTTTTCCTTTTTCCCCCCCCAAAAAAAAAAAAAGGGGGCTTTTTTTCCCCCCAAAAAAAAAGGGGGCCCCCCCTTAAAAAAAAAAAAATTTTTCCCCAAAAAATTTTTTTTAAAAAATTTTTAAAAATTTTTGGTTTTTTTTTTTAAAAAAATTTTTTAAAAATTTTTTTTTTTTTAAAATTTTTAATTCCCAAAAAAATTTTTTTTAAAAATTTTTTTTTTTTTTTCCCCCCCTTTAAACCTTTTTTTCCCCTTAATTTTAATTTTTTCCCAAAAGTTTTTTTTTTTTTAAAAAATTTTTTTTAAAAACCCCTTTTTTTTAAAAAAAAAAAAAAATTTTTTTTTTTTTTTTTGGGTTTTTTAAAAAGTTTTTTTTTAAAAAAAAAAAAAAAAATTTTAAATTTTTTGGGGGTTTAAAAAAAAAAAGGGGGGAAAGGTTTTCCCCGAAAACCCCCCCTTTTTTTAATTTTCCCCTCTTTTTTAAAAAAAAAAGGTAAAAGGGGGTTTTTTCCCCAAATTTTCCCCTTTTCCCTTTTTTAAAAAAAACCCCTTTTTTTTTTCCCCCCCCCCAAAAACCCTTTTTTTTAAAATTTCCATTTTTTTCCCCCTTTAAAAATTTTTTTCCCCCCGGGGGAAACCCCAAAAAAATTTTTTAAATTAAATTTTTTTTTTTCCCCCCTTTTTTTTTTAAAAAACCCAAAAAAAAGAAAAAGGGGGAAAAAAAAAAAAAAGGTTTTTTTTTTTCCCCCGGGGGTTTTTTTTTTTGGGGGCCCCCAAAATTTTCCCCCCCCTTTTTTTTTTTAAAAAGGGTTTTTTTTTTTTTTTTTAAAAAACCTTTTTTTTAATTTAAAAATTTTTTAAATTTTTTAAAAAAAAATTTTTGGGTTTTCCCTTTTTTTAAAAAAAACCCCCCCCTTTTTTTTTTTTTTTTTAAACCCCTTCCCAATTTTTTTTTTTCCCCTTTTTGGGGGGGAAAAGGGAAAAGGGCCCCTTGGTTTTTTTCCCCACTTTTTTTTTTTTCCCTTTTTTTTTTAAAAAATTTTTAATTTTGGGGTTTTTTTTTAAAAAAATTTTTAAAAATTTAAAAATTTTTAAAAAAACCTTTTTTTTTAAATTTTAAAATTTTTTTTTTAAAAAAAAAAATTTTTTTTTTTTTTTTTAAAAAAAAAAATTTTTTTTTGGGAAATTTTTTTTGGCGGGTTGGAAAAAAAGGGGGGGTTTTTTTGGCCCGGGGGAAAAAGGGTAAAAAAAAAAATTTAAAAAAAAAAATTTTTTTAAAAAAAAAAAAGGGGTTTTTTCCCCCAAAAAAAACCCCTTTAAAATTTTAAAAAAAAATTTTTTTTAAAAAAAAAAATTTTTTTTTTGGGGGGTGAAAAAAGGAAAATTTCAAAATTTCCCTTTTAAAAAACCCCCCAAAAAAAAATTTTTAAAAAATTTTTGGGGGTTTTTTTTATTTTTTTGGAAAAAAAATTTTTTTTTTGGGGGTTTTTAAATTTAAAAAAAAATTTTTTTTTTGGGGAAAGGGCCCCCTTTTAAAAAAAAAAAAATTTTTTTCCCCAAAAATTTTTTTTTTTAAAAATTTTAAATTTTTAAAAATTTAAAAATTTTAAAAAAAAAAAAAAAAAAAAAAATTTTTTTTTTTTAAAAAATTTTTAAATTTTTTTTTTGGGGGGGTTTTAAATTTTAAAGGGGGGGGTGGGGGGCCCAAAAAATTTTTTAAAAAAAAATTTTTAAAAAAATTTTTTTTTAAATTTAATTAATTTTTTTTTTAAAAAAGGGAAAAAAAAAAAGGCCCAAAAAAAAGGGGGGGCCCCGGGTTTTTTTTTTTTTCCAAAATTTTTTTAAATTTTTTAAAAAAAATTTTTTTTTAAAAATTTTTTGGAAAAAATTTTTTTCCCCCCCCAAAAAATTTGGTTTTTAAAAAAACCCTTAAAAAAAAAGGGTTTTTGGGGGGGGGCCCCCGGGTTTTTGGCCCCGGGAATTTTTTTAAAAAAAAATTTTAAAAAATTTTAAAAAAAGGAGAAAAAAAAAAAAAATTAAAAAGGCCAAAAAAAAAAAAAATTTTTTAAAAAAAAGGGGGGAAATTCCCCCCCCAAAATTTTTTCCTTTTTTTTAAAAAATTAAAAAAAAAAAAATTTTTTGGGGGTTTTTGGGGTTTTTTTAAAAATTTTGGGAGGAAAGGGGGGGGGAAAAATTTTTTGGGTTTTGGGGGGAAAAAGGGGGAAAAAAAAATTTTCCAAAAAAAAACCCCGGGCCCCCCAAAAAAATTTTAAAAAAAAGGGGGTAAACCCGGGGGGGGAAAAAAGGGGGGGAAAAATTTTTTTTAAAAATTGGGGGGAAAAAAAAAAAAATTTTAAAAAAAAAAGGGGAAAATTTTTAAAAAAAAAACCCCAAATTTTTTTTTAAAATTTTTTAAAAAAAACCCCCCTTTTTTTTTCCCCCCCGGGTTTTCCCCCCTTTTCCCCCAAAAACCCTTCTCAAAAAAAGGGAAAACCCCCCCCAAAAAAAAATTTTTTAAATTTAAAAATTTTTTTGGGGTTTCCCCCCCAAATTTTTTTTTTTTTTTTCCCCCCCCCCCTTTTCCGGGGGTTTTTAAAGGGGGTTTTTTTCCCCTTTGAAAAAAAAAAAAAAAATTTTTTTTTTTTTTTTAATTTTTTAAAAATTTTTTTTTAAAAATTTTCTCCCCAATTTTCCCCCCCCCTTTTTTTCCCCTTTTTAAAAAACCCCTTAATTTTTTAAAAACCCCGGGGGAAAAAATTTTTTAAAAAAAAAATTTTTTTAAAAGGGGGGGGGCCCCCCTTTTTTTTTTTCCCCCTTTTTTTTAAAAATTTTTTTTTGGAATTTTTTTTTAAAATTTTTTTTTTAAAAAATTTTAAAAAAAAACCCAAAAAACCCCCCCCCAAAAATTTTCCCCCCCTTTTTTAAAAAAATTTTTTGGGAAAACCCAAAAAAAAATTTTTTTTTCCCCAAAAAAAAAAAAAACCCCCCCCCCTTTTAAATTTTCGGGCCCCCCAAAAAAAAAATTTTCCCCTTTTTTTCCTTTTAAAAAAATTTAAAACTTTTTTTTTTCCTTTTTAAAAAATTTTTTTTTGGTTTTTTTTAAAAAAAAAAAAAAAAAAATTTTTTTCCAAAAAAAAAAAATTTTTAAAAAAGGGGGCCCCAAAAAATTTTAAAAATTTAAAAACCCCCGGTTTTAAAATTTTTTTTTTTGGAAAATTTGGGTTTTTTTTTTGGGTTTTTTTTTTTTTTTTTTTAAAAAAAAAAAGGAAAAATTTTAAAATTTTTTTTTTAAATTTTTTTTTTTTTGGGGTTTTGGGTTTTTTTTTTAAAAATTTTTTAAAATTTCCCCTTGCAGTTTTTTTTTTTTCCCAAAAAAAATTTTTTTCCCCCTTTTTAATTTTTTCCCTTTTCCCAAAATTTTTGGGGGGGGGTTTTTTTTTAAAAACCCCCCTTTTTTTAAAAAGGTTTTTGGGGAAAATTGTAAAAATTTTTTTTTTAAATATTTTTTTTAAAAAAAATTTTGGTTTAAAAAAAATTTTTTTTTTAAAAAATTTTAAAAAACAAAAAATTTTGGAAAAGGGTTTGGAAAAAAAAATTTTTTTTTTTTTGGAAAACTTTTAAAAAAAATTTTTTTTAAAAAAGGGGGTTTAAAAAAAACCCCTTTTTTTTTTTAAAATAAACATTTTTTTTAAAATTTTTTCTTTTTTTTTTTAAAAAAATTTTTTAAAAAGGAAAAACCTTAAAAATTTAACCTTTTTTTCCTTTTTGAAAAAACCCCCCAAAAAAAAAAAAAAGGGGGAAAAATTTTTTCCCCCCCTTTTTTTGGGGTTTTTTTTTTAAAAAAAGGGGGGAAAAAAAAATTTTTTAAAAACCCCAAAAAAAATTTTTTTTTTTAAACCCCAACCCCGAAAAAATTTTTGGGGGGGAAAAAACCTTTTTTAAAAAAAATTTTTTTAAAAAAAAGGGGGAAAAAGGGGGAAAAGGGGGGGGGGGGAAAAAAAATTTAAAAAAAATTTTTTTGGGGAAATGCCCTTTTTGGGGGGAAAAAAAAGGGGGCCCCCCCCAAAATTTTTTTTTTAACCCGGGGAAAAATTTTTTAAATTTTTTTCCTTTTTTTTTGGGGTTTTTTTTTAAAAAAAAAAAAAAAAAAAATTTTTTTTAAAAAAAATTTTTTTTTTTTTTTTTAAAAAAAAGGAAAAAAAAAAAAAAAATTTAATTTCCCAAAAGGGGAAAATTTTGGGGAAAAAAAAAAAAAAAATTTTTTGGGGGTTTAAAAGAAGGGGCCCCCCCCCCGGGAAGAAAAAAGGGAAGGGGGGTTTTAAAAAAAAAATTAAAGGGCCCAAAAAAAAATTTTGGGGAAAAAAATTTTTTTCCAAAAAAAGGTTCCAGATGTTTTTTTTTTTTTAAAAAAAAAAAAAAGGAAAAAAAAAGGGGGGGGTTTTTTTTTTCCCCCCCGGGGGAAAAAAATTTAAGGGGGTTTTTTTTTTTTAAAAAAAAAATTTTAATTTTTTTTTTTTTTAAAAAAAATTTTTTTTTAATTTTTTTTAAAAAAAAAAAAATTTAAAATTGGGGTTTTCCTAAAAAAAAACCCCCCAAAAAAATTTTTTTTTTAAAAAAAAAGGGGGTTTTAACCCGGAAGGGGGGAAAAAAAGGGGGGGGGAAAAAAAAAAAACCCCTTTTAAAATAAGTTTTTTAAAATTTTTTAAAATTTTTAAAAAAAAAAAAAATTTTTCCCCCCAAAAACCCCCCTTTTTTGGGAAAAAAAAAATTTTAAAAACCCCTTTTTTTTTAAAAAAAAAGGGGGAAAAAAAAATTTTTTTTTTGGGGTTTTAAAAAAAAACCCCCGGCCCTTTTTTTTTTTTTTTTTTTTTTTCCCCTTTTTTTAAAAAAAAAATTTTTTTTTTTTTTTGGGGGGGGGGGGAAAAAATTTTAATTTTTTTGGGGGGGAAAAAAAAAATTTTTTTTTTCCCCCCCAAAAAAAAATAAAATTAAAGGGAAATTTTTTAAAAAAAATTTTTTAAAAAATTTTAAAAATCAAAAAAAAAAATTTTTAAAAAAGGTTTTAAAAAAAAGGGGGTTTTCCCCAAAAAATTTTAAAAAAAAAAAAGGTTTTAAAAAAAACTTTTAAAGGGAAAAAAACTTTTTTAAAAAATTTTTTTTCCCCTTTTTTAAAAAAATTTAAAATTTTATTTTTTTTAATTTTGGGGTTTTTTAATCCCCCGGGGGGTTGGGCCGGAAAAAAAAATTTTTTTAAAAGGAAAAAATTTGGGGTTTTAAAAAAATTTTTAAAAAAAAAGGGTTTTTTTTTTAAATTTTTTTTTAAAAAAATTTTTTTTAAAGGAAAAAAAAAATTTTTTAAAACCCCCAAAGGATAAAAGGGGGGAAAAAAATTTTTTTTTAAACCCCGGCCCCCAAAAGGAAAAAAAAAAAAAACCCCCGGGGGAAGGGGGGGGAAAAAAACCCCCAAAAAAACCCCCTTTTAAAACCAAAAAAAAAAAAAAAAAAAAAAGGGGAAAAAAAAATTTTTTTTGGGGAAATTTTTAAAACCCCAAATTTAAATTCGGCCTTTTTAAAGAAAAAAGGGGGGAAAAAAATTTTTTTTTTTTTAAAAAAAATTTTTTCCAAAAATTCCCCCCCTTTTTAAAAAAAAAAAAAAATTTTTTTGAAAATTTTTTTAAAAAAAAAAAATTTTTTTTTTAAAAAAAAGGGTTTTTAAAAGGAGAAAAAAAATTTCTTTTTTTTTAAAACAATAAAAGGAAAAATTTTTTAGAAAAAAAATTTTTAAGTTTAAAAAAAAGGAAAAAAAAATTTTAAAACCGGGAAATTTTTTTTGGGAAAAGGTTTTTAAAGACAAAAAAAAACCAAAAAGGGAAAAAAAAAAAAAACCCCAAAAAAAAATTTAAAAAAATTTTTTTTTTTTTAAAAAAAAAAAAAACCCCCAAAAAAAAATTTTTAAAATTTTTGGAAAGGGGAAAAAATTTTTTTTTTTTTAAAAAAATTTTTTCCTTTTTTTAAAAAAAAAGGGGGGGCCCCCGGGGAATCCCCCCCAAAAATTTAGGGTTTTTTTTTTTTTTGGGGAAGGAAAAATTTCTTTTTTGGGGCCCTTAAAAAAAATTTTTTTTTTCCTTTTTTTTTTTTGGGGAAAAAAAAAAAAAAATTTTTTTAAAAAATTTTTAAAATTTTTTTTTAAAATTTTTAATCCAAATTTTAAAAAAAAAATTTTGGGGGGAAAAAAATTTTTTTCCCAAAAAAAATTTTTTTTTAAAAAAAAAAAATTTTTTTTTTTTTTTTCCCCTTTCAAAAAAATTTTTAAAAAAAAAAAAAAAAATTTTTAAAAAAACCCCCAAAAAATTTCACCCCCAAAAAAAAAAAACCCCCCCTTTTTTAAACTTTTAAAACCCAAAAAAAACCCCCTTTTTTTTCCCAAAATTTTTTAAACCCCAAAAAAAAATTTTTTTTTTTCCCTTTTTTTTTTTTTAAAAAAAAAACCCCCTTAAGGGGGGTTTTTTTAAAAAAAAAAAAATTTTTTTTTTTTTTTTAAAAAAAAAATTTTCTTTAAAAACCCCTTTTTTTTTGGGGGAAAAAAAAATTTTTTCCCCTTTTTAAAAACCTTTAAAAAAACCCTTTTTTAAAAAAGGAAAAATTTTCCCCCAAAAATCCACAAAAAAAAAAAAATTTTTGGGGGGCCCCCAAAGGGTTTTTCCCCCCCTTTTTTTTTTTTGGGTTTTTTTTTTTTAAAAAAAAATTGGGAAAAACCTTTTTAAAAATTTTTTGGGTTTTTTCCCCCCCTTTTTTAAAAAAAATTTTTTTTCCTTTGGTTTAAAAAAGGGGAAAAAAAAAAATTTTTTTAAAAATTTTCCCCCAAAAAAAAGGGTTTTTTAAAAAAAAAAAAAAAGGGGTTTTTTTTTTGGGGGGGGAAATTTTTAAAAAAAAACCCCCTTTTGGGGGTTTAAAAAAAATTTTAAAATTTTTTTTTTTTTTTTTTTTTTTGGAATAAAAAAAAAAAAAAAAAATTTTTTCCAAAAAGGGTTTTTTTTAAAAAACCCCTTCCTTTCCCTTTTAAAGTTTTTTTAAATTTTTAAAAAAATTTAAAAAAAAAATTTTTTTTTTTTTAAAAAAAAAAAAAAAAAAATTTAAAAATTTTTTTTTTAAAATTTGGAAAAAAAAAAAATTTTTTTTTTAAAATTTTTAAAACCAAAAAAAAAAAAAAGGAAAAAATTTTTAAAAAAAAAAAAATTTTTTTTCTTTTTTTGAAAGGGGAAAAATTTTAAAAAAATTTTTTTTAAAATTTTTGGGGGGCCCTTTTTTAAACCCCAAAAGGTTGGAAAAATTTGGGGTTTTGTTTTGGTTTTTATTTTTTTAAAAAAAATTTTTTTTTTTAAAAAAAAAAATTTTTTGGGGTTTTTGAAAAAAAGGGGAAAACAAAAAAAGTTTTTAAAAAAATTTGTTTTTTTTTTTTAAAATTTTTTTAAACCCCAAAATTTTTGTTTTGGGGGAAATTTCCCGGTTTTTAAAATTTTTTTTAAAAAGGAAAAAATTTTTTTTTTATTTTTTTGGGTTTTTTTTTTTTTAAAAAAAACATTTTTTAAAATTTTTTTTAAACAAAATTAATAAAAAAAAAAAAAAAATAAAAAAAAAAGGGGAAAAAATTTTTAAAATTTTCCCCAAAAAAAAAAAAAAAAAAATTTTTTAAAAAAAAAAGGAAAAAATTTTTTTTTTTTTTTTTTTTTTTTTTAAAAAAAAACCCCAAAACCCCCCCCTTTTTTCCCCAAAAAAACCCCCCGGGGGGGAAAAAAAAGGGGGGCCCCTTTTTTAAAAAAATGCATTTAAAAAAAGGGCCCCCTTTAAAGGGGTTTTCCCCCCCCAAAAATTTTTTTTTTTTTAAATTTAAAAATTTTTTAAAAGGTTTTTAAAAATTTGGGGAAAAAAAAACCCCCCGGGGGGGGGGGGTTTTTTTTTTGGGGGGGGGTAAAAAATTTTTTTTTAAAAAGGGGAAAGGAAAAAAAGGGCCCCAAAAAAAAGAAAACCCGGAAAAAAACCCCAAAAAAAACCCCCAAACCCGGGGGGGGAAAAGGGGGGGCCCCCCAAAATTTTAAAAAAACCCGGGGGGGTTTTTTAAAATTTATAAAAAATTTTTTAAAAAAAAAGGGTTTTTTTTTTTAAAAAAAAACCAAAATCCCCCCCCCCCAAAAAATTTAAAAATTGAAAAAACCCCAAAAAAAATTTTGTTTTTTTTTTTTTTTTTTTTTTTTTTGGGGGTTTTATTTTTTTTTTTTCGGCATTTTAAAAATTTTTCCCCTTTTCCTTTTTTTTTTAAAAAAAAAAAATTTTTAAAAACCCAAAAAAAAAAAAAACCCCCCAAAAAGGGGTTTTTAATTTCTTTGGCATTTTTTTTTTTAAAAAATTTCCCCAAATTTTTTTTTTTTTTTTTAAAAAAACCCCGGGTTAACAAAAAAAAAAAAAATTTTTTTTTAATTAAAAAAGGGGGTTTTTTAAAAAAATTTTAAATTTTTTTTCCAAAAAAAATTTTTCCCCCCAAAAAAAAGGAAAAAAAAAAATTATTTTTTTTTTTTTTTTAAAAAAATTTTTAAAACCCCCAAAAAACCCCCCCTACTTTAAAATTTTTTAAATTTTTTTTAAATTTTAAATTTTTTTTTTAAAAAAAAATTTTTAAAAAAAATTTTAAAAAAAGGGCCCAAATTGGGGGGGGGCCCCAAAAATTTAAAGGGGTTTTCCAAAAAAGGGGAAAAAAAAAAAAAAAAATTGGAAATTTTTTTTTTTAAAAAAATTTTTTAAAAAAAAACCCCAAAAAAATAAAAATGTTTTTTTTAAAAGGGGTTTTAAAAAATTTTTGGGGGGTTAAAAAGGGGGTTTTTTTTTTAAAAAAGGAAAAATTTTTTTAAAAAAAAACTTTTTTTTAAAATTAAAAACCCCAAAAAAGGGGGGGGAGAAAAAGAAAAGGGGCCAAAAAAACAAAAAAAACCCCAAAAAATTTTTAAGGGGGGAAAAATTTTTCCCAAAATTTTTTTCCCCCAAAATTTTTTCCCCCCCAAAAAAAATTCCCGGGGGTTTTTTAAAAATTTAAAAATTTTTTTTTTAAAAATTTTTTTTTTAAGGGGGGGGGAAAAAAAAAAAGGGGGGGGGAAAAAAAAAAACCCCCAATTTTTTTTTTTTTCCCTTTTTTTTTTTTTGGGCCCAAAAAAAAAAAAAGGGGCCCTTTTTTTTCCCCCCCCCCCTTTTTTTCCCCGGGGGTTTGGGGGGAAAAATTTTTTTTTTTTTAAAAAACCGAAAAAAGGGGGGGGAAAAAACCTGGGTGGGGGGGGGGGGGTTTAAAAAAAAAAAAGGGGGGGGGGTTTTTTTAAAAAAATTTAAAAAATTTTAAAATTTTTTTTTTTTTCCAAAAATTTTTAAATTAAAAAAAAATTAAATTTTTTAAAAAAAAAAAATTTCCCAAAAAAAAAAACCCCCCCCTTTTTTTTTTTTTTTGAAAAAAAAAAAAATTTATGGAAAAAAATTTTGGAAAAAAAAAAAAATTTTTAAAAAAAAAAAAAAGGGGGGCCCTTTTTAAAAAAACAAAAAACCCAAAAAAAAGGGGGGTTTTTTAAAAAAAGGGGAAAAATTTTTTAAATTTTTTTTTTTGGGGGCCATTTGGGGGGGTTTTTTTAAAGGGGGTTTTTTGGGGGGCCCTTTTTTTAAATTTTTAAAACAAAATTTAAAAAAAACTTTTTAAATTTAAAAAAACCTTTTTGGGTTTTGGGTTTTTAATTCCCCCAAAAACCCCCAAAACCCCTTTTTAAAAATTTTTTCCAATTTTTTTTTTTTTTTTAAAAAAAAAAAATTTTCCCCTTTTTTAAAAACCCCCGGATTGGGGGGAAAAAAATTTCCGGGGGGTTTTTTCAAAATTAAATTTTAAAAAAACCCAAAAAATTTTTTCCCGGGGGCGGAAAAAAACCCCCCGGGGCGCTAAAAAAAAAAAATTTCCCCCCGGGGGGGAAAACCAATTTTTTTTTTTTGGGGGTTTCGGGGGTTTTTTTTTTTAAAAAATTTTTTTTTTCCCCCCCCCAAAAAAAGGTTTTGGGGGAATAAAAAAAAAAATTTTTTTTTTTTTTAAAAAATTTTAAAATTTTTTTTTTAAAAAAAAAATTTTTAAATTGTTTTTTTAAAATTTTTTAAAAAAAAAATTTTTTGGGTTTTTTTTCCCTTTTTTTTAAAAAGGGTTTAAAAAATTTTCCCGGAAAAAAATTTTTTTCCTTTTTAAAAAAAAAACCAAAAAAATTTTTGGGGGGTTTCCCCCCCTTTTAAAAAAAAATTTTTTTTCCATAAAATTTTTTAAAAAAATTAAAATTAAAATTTATTGTTTTTTTTTAAAAAAAGGGGTTTTTAAAAAAAAACCCTTTTTTTTTTCTTTTTAAAACCCCCCTTTTTTTGGTTTTAAAAAATAACGGCCCAAAAATTTTTTTAAAAAAAAAAATTTTTTTTAAAAAATTTTTGGCCAAAAAAAAAACCCCCGGGGGAAAAAAAAAAAAATTTCCCCCCAAAGGGGGTTTTCCAGGGTTCCCTCCTGGGGGGGTTTTTTTTTTGGAAAAAAAAAGGGGAAAAAAAAGGGGTTTTTTTTTAAAATTTTTTTTTTTTAAAAAAGGGGGTTCCCAAAAAAAATTTAAAAAAATTTAAAAATCCAAAAAAAAAAATTTTTTTTAAAAAGGGAAAAAATAAAAAAAAAATTTTTTTTAAACTTTTTTTTGGGGGGGGGCCCAAAAAAGGGGGGAAAAAAAAAAATTTTTTGGGGGGTTTTAAAAAAGGGGGGTTTTTGGGGGGAAAGGGGGGGGAAAACGGGGTTTCCCCCGGGGGGGGGGTTTTTTTAAAAAAAAAAAAAAAAAAAAAACCCCCTTTTAAAATTTTTGAAAAATTTTTAAAAAAAAACCCCCCAAAAATTTCCCCCTTTTTTTAAAAAAAAAAAATTTTTTGGTTAAATAAAAAAAAAAAAAATTTTTTTTTTTATTTTTTTAATTTTTTTTAAAAAACCCCTTTTTGGGTTTTAAATTTAACCCCCCCAAAAAAAAAAATTTTTTTAAAAAATTTTTTTTTTTTTTTTTTTTTTTTTTTTGGGGGGGGTTTTTAAAATTTAAAAATTTTTAAAAATTTTTTTTGGGCCCCAAAAAAAGGGGGTTTCGTAAAAAAAAATTTTTTTTTTTAACCTAAAATTTTTCCCTTTTTTTTAAAAAATTTTTTTTAAAATTTTTTTTTTTGTTTTGTCTTTATTTTTTTTTTTTTTTTTAAAACCCCAAAAAATTTTTTAAGGGGGCCCCAAAAAAAAGGTATTTTTCCCTTTTTTTTTTTAAAAATTTTTTTTTAAAAAAAAAAAAATTTTTTTTTTTTTAAAAAATTTTTTTTTTAAAATTTTTTTCCCCCCCTTTTTTTCCTTTTTAAAAATTTTTTAAAGAAAAGGGTTTTTTCCCCAAAAATTTTTTTTTGGAAAAAAAAAATTTTTTTTTAAAAAAAAATTTTTTTTTTAAAAAATTTTTTTTTTTTTTTTTTCCCCAAAAAAAAATTTTTAAAAAATTTTTTTTTTTTAAAAATTTTAAAAATTTTTTTTTAAAAAAATTTTTTTTTTATTTTCCCAAACCAAAATTTTTTTTTTTTTTCCCCCCCTTTTTTTTCCTTTTTTTTTTTTTTTTTTAAAAAAATTTTTCCCCCTTTTTTTTTTAAAAAAAAAAAAATTTTCCCTTTTTTTTTTTTTAAAACCCCCCCCGGGGGAAAAAACCCCTTTGGTTTCCCCCCCCTTTTTTTTTTTTTAAATTTTTTTTAAAAAAAACCCCAAAATTTTTTTTCCGGTTTTTTTTAAAAATTTTTTTTTTTCCCCTTTTTTTTTTAAATTTTTTTTAAATTTTTTCCAAAAAAGGGGGGAAAATTTTTTTTTTTTTCCCCCCAAAAAGTTTTTATTTTAATTTTTTTTTGGGTTTTAAAAAGGAAAAATTTTTTTTTTTTTATTAAAGGGGCCAATTTTGGAAAAAAAAAATTTTTGGGGTTTTTTTGGGGGAATTTTTTGGGTTTTTAAAATTTAAAATTTTTTAAAATTTTTTTTTAAAATTTTTTTTTAAAAAAAAAAAATTTTTAAAAAAAAAAAGGGGAAAAAATTTTTTTTAAAAACCCTTTTTTGGGGAAAACCATTTTTTTCCCAATTTCCCTTTTAGGTTTTTTTGTTTTTTTTAAAAAAAAGGGGGAAATTTTTTTTTAAATTTAAATAAAAAAAAAATTTTTTTTTTTCCCCCAAATTTTTAAAAAAAAAAGGGGGGAAAATTTTAATTTTTTGGTTTTTTTTTTCTTTTTTTTTCCCCCCCCTTTTTTTTTTTGGGGGGGTTTTTCCCCCCCTTTTTTTTTTAAAAAGGTTTTTTGATTTTTTTTTCCCCAAAGGGGGTTTTTAAATTTTAATTTTTTAACTTTGTTTTTTTTAAAAAAAAGGGGTTTTTTTGGGGGGGGGGGGGCCCCCCCCTTTTTTTAAAAAAAAAAAACCCCTTGGTTTTTTTAAAAATTTTTAAAAATTTTAAATTTTTTTTCCCCCCCCCAAAAAAAATTTTTAAAAAGGGTTTTTTTTTTTTTTTTTTTTTTAAAAAAATTTTTGCCCTTTTTTTAAAAAAAAAATTTTTTCCGGGGGAAAAAAAAAATTTTTTTTTAAAAAACCCAAAATTTTTTTTTAAAAAATTTTAAAACCGGGGGGAAAAAAAAATTTTTTTTTTTTAAAAAAACCCCCCCCCTTTTTTTCCTTTTGGGTTTTTTTTTCCTTTTTTTTTTAATAAATTTTTTTAAAATTTTTTTTAAAAAATTTAAAAATTTTTTTTTTTTTAAAAAATTTAAAAAATTCCCCCTTTTTTTTTTTTTAAAAAATTTTTCCCCCCTTTTAAAAATTAAAATTTTTAAAAAATTATTTTTTTAAAAAAAAAATTTTTTAAAAAGGGAAAAAAATTTTTTTTAAAAAACTTTTTTTAAAAAATTTTACCCAAAAAAATTTTTTTTTAAAAAATTTTTTTAAAAAAAATTTTAAAATTTTTTTTTTTCCTTTTTTTTTTTTTTAAAAATTTTTTTTTAAAAAATTTTAAAAAAAAAATTTTTTTAAAAAAAAAAAAAATTTTTTTTTAAAAAAAAAAAAAAAAAGGGGGGGGGGTTTTTTTTTAATTTTTTTTTTAAAAAGAAAATTTTTTTTTAAAAAAATTTTCCCCTTTTTTTTTTTAAAAATTTTTGGGGGCCCCCTTTCCCAAAAAAATTAAAAATTTTTTTTTAAAACCCCTTTTTCCCCTTCCCCAAAAAATTTTTAAAAAATTTTTTTTTTTTTTTTTTTTTAAAAAAAAAAAATTTTTTTTTTTGGTTTTTTTTTTTGGGGGGGAAAAAAAAAAAAAAAATTTTTAAAAAATTTTTTCCCTTTTTTAAAAAATTTTTTTTTAAAAAAAAAAAAAAGGAACCAAAAAAAAAAAAAAAAAATTTTTTTTTTTAAAAAAAGGAAAAAAAAAAAAAAAAAGGGGTTTTTTTAAAAATTATTTTTTTGTCCGGTTTTTTTTTTTTTTTTAAGAAAATTTTTTTTTTAAACAAAATTTTTTTTAAAAAATTTTTTAAAACCCCCCAAAATTTTAAATTTTCCAAAAAAAAAATTTTTTTTTTAAAAATTTTTAAAAAAAATTTTAAAAAAAAATTTTTTAAAAAAAAAAAATTTTTAAATTTGGGAAAAAAAAATTTTTTAAAAACCCCTCCTTTTTAATTTGGGAAAAAAAAAAAAATTTTTTTTTAAAATTTTAAAAAAAGGGAAAAAAAAAAAAAATTTTTAAAAAAAAAAAATTTTTAAAAATTTTTTAAAAAAAATTTTTTTTTAAAAAAGGTTTTTTTTAATTTTTAAATTTTTTTTTTTTTTTTAAATTTTTTCCTTTTTTCAAAAAATTTAAAAAATTTTTTTTTAAAAACTTGGTTTTTTTTTAAAAAAAATTTTTTTTTTTTTTAAAAAAATTTTTAAAAAAAATTTTGGGAAATTAAAAAAATTTGGAAAAAAAATTTTCCCCAAAAAAAATTTTTTTTTTAAAATTTTTTTTTTTGGTTTTTCCCCAAAATTTTTTGGTTTTGAAAAGGGGCCCCCTTTTTTTTTCCCCTTTTTTTTAAAACCCAATTTAAAAAATTTTTTTTTTAAATTTTTAAAATTTTTTTTTTTTTAAAAGGGTTTTTTCTTTTTTTTTGGAAAAAAAAAATTTTTTTTTAAACCCCTTTTAAAAAAAAAAATTTTTTAAAATTTTAAAAAAAAATTTTTTTTTTTTTTTTTTTTAAAAAAAAAAAATTTTAAACCCAAAAAAAAAAAAAGGGGGGGAAAAAAATTTTGGGGGGTTAAAAATTTTTTAAAAAAATTTTTTTCCCAAAAAAAAAAAAAATTTTTCCCCCAAAAAAATTTTTTTTTAAAAAAAAAAAGGGGGGGAAAATTTTGGGGGGGGGGGAAAAAAAAAATTTTCCCCCAAAAAGGGGTTTTCCCCCAAAAGGTTTTCCCCCTTTTTTTTTTTTTTTTTAAAAAAAAAAATTTTTTAAAAAAGGGGGGGGCCCCCCCAAAAAAGGGGCCCCAAATTTAAAAAAAGGTTTTAAAAAAACCTTTTTCCCTTTCCCCCGGGAAAAAAGAAGAAAAAAGGGGGGGCCGGAAAAAAAAAAAAAAAAAAACCCCCTAAAAAAAACCCCCCCCCGTTTAAAAACCCGGGGGAAAAGGGCCCCCCCCCCAAAAAAAAAAAACCCAAAAAAAACCCTTTGGGGGGGGAAAAAAGGGAAAATTTTTAAAAAAAAGGGTTAATTTTTAAAAAAAATTTAAAAAAAAATTTAAAAGCAAAAAAAATTTTTTTTAAAAAAAATTTAAAAAAAAGGTTTTTTTTTCCCCCAAAATAAAAAAATTTTTCCCCAAATTTTTTTTTTTTTTTTTTAAAAAAAAACCCCCCAAAAATTTCTAAATTTTTAAATTTTCCCAAAAAAAAAAAATTTTGGTTGGGGAAAAAAAAATTTTTTCCCTTTTAAATTTTTTTTTAAAAAAAAAGTTTTTTAAAAAAATTTTTTAAAAAAAAAAAAATTTTTTTAAAAAAAAAAAAAATTTTTCAAAAATTTTTTTAAATTTTTTTTAAATTTTTTTTCCCTTTTTTTTTTTTTTTAAAAAAAAATTTTTTTCCCCGGGGAAAAATTGGGAAAAAAAAAAAAAAAAAATTTTTTTTAAAAAATTTTTTTTAAAATTTTTTTCTTTTTTTTTTTGGGGGGGGGGAAAAAAAAGGAAAAAAGGGGGGGTTTTCCCCAAAAAAAAAATTTTTTTTTTGGGGGGGGTTTAAAAAAAAAAAAAAAAAAAGGGGGGGAAAAAAAAAAAGGGGTTAAAAAAATTTTTAAAAAGGGTTTTTTTTTTTTTTTTTCCTTTTTTTTGGGAAAAAATTTATTTTTTTTTTCCTTTTTTTAAAAAAAATTTTTTTGCCCCCAAAAAAATTTAAAAAAAAATTTTTAATAAAAAAAAAAAAAACCCCCAAAAAATTTTTAAACCTTTAAAAAAAAACCCCCTTTTTTTTTAAATTTTTAAAGAAAAAAAAAAATTTTTAAAAAAATTTTTTTTTTAAAAAAAAAATTTTTTAAAAACTTAAAAAAAAAAAAAAGGGGGGGGAAAACCCCAAAAATTTTTCCCCCTTTTCCCCCCTTTTTTTAAAAAAAAATTTTTTTTTAAAAAAAAATTTTTTAAATTAAAAAGTTATTTAGGGAATTTTAAAAAACCCCTTTTAAACCTTTAAATTTTCCCCTTTTTTTTTTTAAAAAATTTTTTTTTTAAAATTTTTTTTTTTAAAAAAAAAAATTTTATTTTTTTTGGCCCTTTTTTTTTTAAAAATTTTTTTTTTTTAAAAAAAAAAAAGGGCCCCTTTTTTTTAATTTTTCAATTTAAATTTTTCCCCAAAAAAACCCAAAAAAAAAAAAGGAAAAAATTTGTTTTTTTTTTTTAAAAAATTTTTGGGAAAAATTTAAAAATTTTTTTTGGGGGAAAAAAAAAAGGGGGGGGAAAAAAAGAAAAAAAAATTTTTTTAAAAAAAATTTTGGAAAAATTTTAAAAAAAAAAATTTTTGGGGGAAAAAATTTCCCCCCTTTTTTTAATTCCAAAAAAAAAAAAGGAAAAATTTTTTTTGGGTTTAAGAAATAAACCCAAAAAAAAAAATTTTTAAAAAAGGGGGGGGGAAAACCCTTTTCCGGGGCCCTTTGTTTAAAAAAAAAAAAAAAACCCCCCCAAAAAAAACCCAAATTTGTTTTTAAAAAAAAGGGGGAAAAAAAAGGGGAAAAAATTTTGGAAAAGGGGCCCCAAAAATTTTTTTTTTAAAAAAAAGGGGGGGCCCCCGGGTTTTAAACCCTTTTTTCCCCCCCCCTTTTTTTTTAAAAAACCCGTTTTTAATAAACCCCCCCCCCCTTTTTTAAATTTTTTTTACCCCCCCCCCAAACCCCCCTTTTTTTTTTTCCCCAAACCCCCAAAAATTTTTTTTCCCAAGGCCCCCCTTTCCCCCCTTTTTTGGTTTAATTTTTAATTATGTCGGGTGAAGAATACAATGCTTTTCTTTTTGTTTTTCCCTTTTTTTTTCCCCCCCCCCCCAAAAAAAATTTTTAAAATTTTTCCCCCAAAAACCCCAAAGTTCCCCCCCGGGAGTCCAATTTAAAAAAAAAAAAAAAAAAACCTTTTTTTAATTTAAAATTTTTTTGAACCCAATTTTTAAAAAACCCCTTAAAGGGGATTTTTTTTTTTTTTTAAAAATTTTTCCCCCTTTTTTGGGGTTTTAAAAAAAAATTTTTTTTTCCCCCTTAAAAAAAATTTTTTTTTTTTTTAAAATTGGGAAAAAAAAATTTTTTTTTTTTCCCAAAATTCCCTTTTTTTCCCCAAAAACCCCCCCCTTTTTTTTTTGGGGGGCCCCCAAAATTTTAAACCCCCCCCCCGGAAAAAAAAAATTTTTCCCCCCCTTTTTTTTTCCCAAAAAAACCAAGGGTTTCCCTTTTTACTGCCCCCCCCCCAGGAGGGCCCCCCCTTTTAAAGGGCCCCCAAAAAATTTTTGGAAAAAATTTTTAAAACCCCCCCCGGGTTTTCTTTTTTTTTTCCAAAAATTTTTTTTTTTAAAAAAAATTCCGGGGGCCCCCCCTTTTTTTTCCCTTTTAAAACAAAAAACCCCCCCCGGGTTTTTTGGTTTTTTAAAATAAAAAAATTTTTTTAATGGGTTTTTTTTTGGGAATTTTTTAAAAAAAAAAGGGGGGGGGGGAAAAAAAAAAATTTTTTTAAAAAAAAGGGAAAAAATTTTTTTTTTTAAAATTTTTAACAAATTTTCCAAATTTTTTGGTTTTTTTTTCCCTTTTCCCTTCCTTTTAAAACCGGGAAAAAACTTAAATTTTCCCCAAAATTTTTTTTTATTTTTTTTTTAATTTAAAATTTTTCCCCAAACCCCCCTTTTTTTTTTTTTAAAGGGGAAAATTTTTTTGGGGGGGGTTCGGGGCCCCCGGGGTTTTTTCCCCTTTTTTTTTTTTAAAATTTTTTTTTTTTTTAAAATTTAAAAATATTTTGTTTCCCGGGGGGAAAAATTTTTTTTCCCCCGGGGGGAAAAAAAAAAATTTTTTTCCTCCCTTTTTGGGTTTTTTTTGGTTTTTTTTTTTAAAAAAAAAATTTTTAAAAAAAAAGGGGGGTTTTTTTTGGGGGGTTTTTTTTTAATTTTTCCCCCCCTTTTTTTTTTTCCCCTTTTCCCCAATTTAATTTTTTCCCCCCAAAAGGGGAAAAAAAAGGGCCCCCCCCCTTTTTTCCCCCCTTTTTTTTTAAAAAAACCTTTCCCCCCCTTTTTCCTTTTCCTTTGGTTTAAAAAAAGGGAAAAAAAATCCCCCAAAAAACAATGGACCCTTTAAAAAAAAAAATTTTTTTGGGGGGGGGTTTTTTTTTAAAAAAAATTTTTTTTTAAAAAGGAAACCCCCAAAAAAAAAAAATTTTTTTTTTTGGGTTTCCCTTTTTCTTTAAAATTTAAAAAAGGGGAAAAATTTTTTTTCCCCGGTTAAAAAAAATTTTTTTCCCCCCTTTTTTTTAAAAATTTTTTTTTTTAAAAAAAAATTTTTAAAAAAAAAAAAAAAGGAAAAACCCTTTTAAAAAAAAAAAAAAAAAAAAAAAAAAAAAAAAAAAAAAAATTAAAAAAAAAACCAAAAAAAATTTTGGGGGGGACTTTAAAATTTTTTTTTTTAAAAAAAAAAGAAAAAGGGGAAATTTTTAAAAAAATTTTTTTGGGGAAACCCCTTTTTAAAAAGGGGGGGGAAAAAAAAGGGGAAAAAAAAGCAAAAACAAAAATTTTTTTAAAAAAATTTTAAAAAGAAAAAGGGGTTTTTTTTTTTTAAAAAAAAAAATTTTTTTTTTTTAAAAAAAAAAAGGGGGGGGTTTTAAAAAAACCCCCAAAAAGGGAAAAGGGGGGGGGGAAAAAAAAAAAAAATTTGGAAAAAAAAAGGGGGGGAAAAAAAAAAAAAAAAAATAAAAAATTTTAAAATTTTGGGGGAAAAAATTTTTTTTCCAAAAATTTTTTTCCGGGTTTTTAAAAATTTTTTCCCCCGGAAATTTTTTTTTTTTAAAAAAAGGAACTTAAAAAAACCCAAATTTAAAAAAAAAAAAACCCCGGGGGGGAAAAAAAAAAAACCCCCCAAAAACCCCCAAACCCCCCCCGGGGGTGGGGGGAAGGGAATTTAAAAACTTTTTTTTTTGGGGGGTCCCAAAAAAACCCCAAAAAAAAATTGGGGGGTTTTTTTCCGGGGTTTTTTCCCCTTGGGTTTTAATTTAGAAAAACCCTTTTTAAAAAAAAATTTTTTTTTTTTAAAAAAAATTTTTTTTTTTTTTTTTGGGGGGGTTTTTTTTTTAATTTTTTTTTCCCCCCCTTTTAAACCCCCCAAAATTTTTTTTTCCCGGGGGTTTTTTCAAAATTTTTTGGGGGGGGTTTTTTTTAAAAAAAAAATTTTTTAAAAAACCCCCTTTTTTTTTTTAAAAAAAATTTTTGGGTTTTTTTTTCCCCCCAAAAAAAAAATTTTTTTAAAAAAATTTTTTTTTAAAAAAAAAAAAAAAAAGGGGGAATTTTTTAAACCCCTTTTTTTTTAAAAATTTTGGGGGAAAAAAAAAAAATTTCCAAAAAAAAAAAAAATTTTTTTTAAAATTTTTAAAAAATTTTTTAAAAAAATTTTTTTTTTAAAAAACCCCCCTTTTTTTTTTTAATTTTAAAAAAAAAAAAATTTTTTTCCTTTTATTTTCCGGGGGGTTTTTTTTAAAAACCCCCTTTTTTTTAAAAAAAAAAAAATTTTTTAAAAAAAAAAAATTTTTTTTTTTTTTTAAAAAAAAAAAAAAATGAAAAATTTTTTTTGGTTTTTTTTTTCCCAAAAAAAAAAATTTTGGTTTTTAAAAAACCCCCCAAAATTTTTTTCCCCCCCTTTTTTTTTTTTCCCTTTTAAAAAAACCCCCCCAAAATTTTTTGGGGCAAAAAACCCCCCCTTTTTTTTTTTTAAAAAAATTTAACCCTTTTAAAAATTTTTTTTTCCCCCCCCGGGGGAAAAAAATTTTTCCCCCAAAAGGGGGGAAAAAACCAAACCCCAAAAAGAAAAAAATTTTTTTAAAAAAAAAAAAACCCCAAAAAAAAAAAAAATTTGGGGGTTTAAATTTCCCCCCACCCAAAAAAAAAAAAAACAAAAATTGGCCGGAAAAAAAAGGGGGAAAAATTTAAAAAGGTTTTTTTTAAAAAAAAATTTTTTTTTAAAAAAAAATTTTTTTTCCCAAAAAGGGGAAAAAAGGGGGGAAAAAAGGAAAAAAAAAAAAAATTAAACCCCACCCTTTAAAAAAAAATTTTTAAATTTTAAAAAAAAAAAAAAAAAATTTTTAAAAAAAAATTCCCAAAACCGGGGTTTTTAAAAAAAAAAAAAAACCCTTTTTAAAAAAAACCCAAAATTTTAAAAAAAAAAAAAAAAAAAAAACCCCCCAAAAATTAAAAAAAAAACCCCCCCTTTTTAAAAAAAAGGGGAAAAAAAAAAATTTGCCAAAAAAAACCCCCCTTTTAAAACCCCCCAACCCCACAAAAAAAAAAACCCCCAAATTTTTTTTTTTAAAAAATTTTTTTTTTAAAAAAAACCCCCCCCCCCCCGGCCCAAAAGGGGTTTTTTTTCCCGGGGGTTTTGGGGCCCCCCCTTCCCCCCTTTTTTTTTAATTTTTTTAATTTTAAAAAAAAATTTTAAAGGGGTTTTTTTTTTAAAATTTTTGGGAAAAAAAAAAAAATTTTTTCCCCCCTTTTTTTTTAAAAAACCCCTTTTCCCCCCCCAGGCCAAAAAAAGGGAAAAAAAAACCCCAAAAAATTTTTTTTTTTTTTTGGGGTTTTTTTGGGGGGGGGCCCTAATTTTTTTTTTAAAAGCGGTTTCTTTGGTTTTTTTTTTTTTTTTTCCCCAAAAATTTTTTAAAAGGGGGGTTTTTTTTTTAAAAAAACCCCCCTTTTTTTTTTCCCCCCCTTTTTTTAAAAAAACCCCTTTTTTTTTTTTCCCCTTTGGGGAAAAAAATTTTTTCCTTTTAAAAAATTTTTCCCTTTTTTTTCCCTTTTTTTTAAAAAATTTTTTTTTTTTTAAAAATTTTTAAAAAAAATTTTCCCAAAAAATTTTTGTTTTAAAAATTTTTTTTTTTTAAAATTTTTTTTCTAAAAAAAAAAATTTTACTTCTTTTGGGGGGTTTTTAAAAAAAAGGGGGGGGTTTTTTTTTAAAATTTTGGGTTTTTTTTTTTTAAAAAAAGGAAAAATTTCCCAAAAGGGGGTTTTTTTTTTCCCCAAAACCCTTTTAAAAATTAAAAGGGGGAAAAAAAAAAAAAGGGCCCCCCGGGCCCCCAAAAAAAAAATTTTTTTTTAAAAATTTTAAAAAAAAAAAATCTCAATTGGGGAAAAAATTTTTTTTTAAAAAAAAAAACCCCCCGGGGGGTTTTAAAATTTTTTTAAAAAACCCCCTTTTTTTCGGAATCAAAGGGGTTGGGGGAAAAAAAAAAAAGGTTTAAATTTTTGGTTTTTTTTTTTTGGTTAAAAAAATTTTTTAAAAAAAAAAAGAAAAATTTTTTTTAAAAAAAATTTTTTTTAAATTTTTTTAAATTTAGGGGGTTTTTTTTAAAAAAGGGAAAAATTAAAAATTAAAAAAATTTTTTTTAAAAAAAAAAAAAAAAAATAAAATAAAAAAAATTTTTTTTTTTTTAATTTTTTTAAAAAATTAAAAAAAAAAAAAATTTTTTTAAAAAAATTTTTTTATTAAAAATTTAAAAAAAAAAAAGGGTTTTTTTTTAAAGGGGAAAAAAAAATTTTAAAAAAATTTTTTTTAAAAAAAAAAAAAAAAATTTTTTTTTTAAAAAAAAAAATTTTAAAATTTTTTTTTAAAAAAAAAAAAGGTTTTTTTTTTTTTAAAAGGAAATTTTTTTTTTATGGGCCCAAACCCCCCAAAAAAAAATTTTTGGGGTTTTGGAAATTTTTTTTGGTTAAAAACCCCCCGGGGGGGGGTTTTTTTTTTGGGGTTTTTTGGGGGAAAAAGGGGGGAAAATTTTTTTTTTTTTCGAACCCAATTTTGGGGGGGAAGAAATTTGGTTTTTTTAAAAAATTTAAAAATTTTTTTTTTGGGTTTTTTTTGGGAAAAATTTAAACCCCCAAAAAAAAAAACCCCCCGGGTTTTTTTTTTTTTAAAAATTTTTTTAAAAAAAAATGGGGGAAAAAATTTTTTTTTTTAAAAAAATTTTTAAAGGTTTTAAAAAAAATTAAAAAATTTTTTTTGGGCCCCTTTCCCCAAAAAAAAAAAAAAAAAAAAATTTTTAAATTTTAAAAAAAAAAAAACCCCCGGGGGCCCCGGGAAAAACCCCCCAAAAAAACCCCCAAAAAAATTTTTGGGGGGAAAAAAGGGGGTTTTTTTCCCCTTTTAAAAAAAAATTTTTTTTTTTGAAATTGGGGTTTTTTTTTAAAAAGGAAAAATTTAAAAAGGGGGGGGGAAAAAAAAAAAAAAAAAAAATTTAAAAATTTTTTTAAAAGGTTGGGTTTTTTTTTTCCCCCCCCCCCCTTTTTTAAAAACCCCCCCCAAAATTTTTAAACCCCCCTTTAAAAAACCTTAAAAAAATTTTTTAAAAAAGGGGTTTTTTTTGGGAAAAAACCCCTTTTGGGGGAAAAAAACCCTTTTTTTTGGGGGGGCCCAAAAAAAAAGGCTTCCCCTTTTTTCCCCCAAAAAGGGTTTAGGGGGGGGTTTTTTTGGGGGGCCCAAAAAGTGGGTTTTTTGGGGCCCGGTGCCCCCAAAATTTTTAAAAAAACTTTTTTCCCGGGAAAAACCCCCGGGGGTTTTTTTTGGGGGGCCCCAAACCCAAAAAATTTTTTTGTTTTTGGGGGGGGGTTTTTTTAAACCCCAAAAAACCCCCCCCCCCCCCCCCGGGGGGAAAAAAACCCCCTTTTTTTAAAAAAAAATTTTTTTTTTTTGGGAAAAAACCCAAAAAAAAACCTTTTTTTTAGGGGGTTTTTTTTTTTTTTTAAAAAAAATTTTCTAACTTTTGGGAACCCCCAAAAAAAACAGGGCCAAAAAAAAATTTTTAAATTTAAAATAAAATTTTAAAAAAAAGGGGATTTTTTTTAAAAAATTTTTTTGGGTTTAAAAAAAAAAAATTTAAAAACCCTTTTAAAGGGTTTTAAAAACTTAAAAAAAAACCCAAAAAAAAAACCAAAAATGATTTGAGACAGCTGGGATTGAAGGTGGAGACATAGGGGATCTATCACAAAGGAACCCGAGGCAAAACAAAAAGGCCAAAGCTATAGGATGATGATGTCATTTTGGAGATAAGCAACCTCAAATTGTAAGTCTGGCCACCTTCAGAATGGGTGTGTTAAAAAGATTTGCAAATAGAGAGAAATCATTTTCCATATGTTTAAAATCACAAAGCCTTCTAGTGGGTGTTCATTTCAAATGTGTCATGACGTCACTGTTGATGAGAGGGATTTGAAGTGAGTTTCAGCTTTGTGTCAGAGAAGTTGTCTATTAATCAAGGCGTTCAATCTGAACTTGAGAACGTGTGGTATAACGAACGTCGTAGAAACAGATGGCGGTCGTACGGTCTGTGTGTTACCATAAACTCTTTCGAACTGTGTTTTGCGTGGGCAAGTCGTACGCAGGGTATTTTTATCATCGGTTGCGTGGCAACATTCCACAACACAAATCAAATTCTCCGTGTTCATGTTGACTGTCGAAATTAATATCAATAAATACGTAAGTAATCGTCTTAACCCTCTCCCCACATCTCGACAGTAAGATAAAACTCACCTCAATACATGTTTCGAAACAGTTCACATTTCTGCCACTACCGGCATTACCGCACATATCGGTAAGTACAATTCAGAATGAACACCGTATTTTCTAGGCAACTTCTCAGGCACATAGGTAATACACTTCTGCAGAAGTGGAAGATTGAATTCTCTAAGCTCATCGACCAGCCACATGACAGCATACAGCGAGCCATGACAATAATTTTTGAACTGAACACCCATTATCTCTAAATTCTGAAAGTAATCTTTCTAGGATGTCACAGTATTTATCTATTTTTGAATCAGAAAACATTTGAAAGTGACTTCAGACAAAAAAAAAAATTATGAACTCATTTTTCTTTCGATTGTACTTTCAAACATTTATCATCACAGAAAAATTTCATGCATCATACATGTCAACTATGTTTTGATTACATCCTTGAAGTTGGCAGTTTAGTTTGTTCAGCTGTTATGAACGCCAAATCACGATTCAGATAGTATAGATAAAAGAATGGTGTTGACAGTACAGACAATACTAGAGGAAATGGTTCAGCGCTTGAGAGGTGTTGTCACGTGGAACTTACGTCAGAGTTCAGGTGTTTCACGAAACACAATTTTGTGATGCCTGGTATAAAGTAAAGTGTAATATAAACTAAGAAGTAATGTAAAGTCTAAAGTATGAAGTGAAATATAAAATCAAGTAAATAACCATGTCTGGTGAAAATGGAAATGAACAATATTATTGTGGTGTTACAGCCAGTGGTGGGTGATGCAGCAACAGACACATTTCGACTGAACTGCAGTACTGCGCACGCTGCTACCTCATGACACATGCCCTCAAGGCATGCAAACGTGAGATCAAGAATCTGATAACAACACTCTTACGTCAGTGCTGCTGAAGGGCAACCTAGAGTACCAGCGTGGCAATTACAGGAAAGCTATCAAAGTGCTCAATTCCATCCCTCAGAGCAGCTTGTCATTCAAGTGAGTTTGCAGGTACTAAGTCCTTTTGCAGAAATTTCCTTTTCCTTCACTAAATTTCTCATTTTATCCACCTGTCACTTAAATTAGATGTAGACTGGTTGAGTCCCTTTTATAGAAGTGTTCATTATATTCCAGGTCGAAGTCAATATTATTTGAATTTTCATCTTATGAAGATATGAGGACTTTGGTTGCGAAACAAAAAGACATACTGATATACAGAAGGCATTGTAAACCTACTATTGTTGTGTAATTATAATAGCAGTCAGCTTGTTTATCTAGATCTGGCCACTTAGTGGTTCACTGTAATGAGTGCACCTACGATTGATGGTGCTTTGGGATTGACTAGACAGTAGTACATGAGGGTTCGTCACCTCCTGAGGGAAAACTGAGAGGTAGAACATAAGTGGGGGTTGAATAAGTCATGGGCTGGAATCAGGAGGTAGCTAGTGGATCTCTAAAATGTCAGCACGTAGGCTGAAAACCTGCAAGTTCAGTCTTGGTGCCAGAAGGAATTTTCTCTATCCTATTCATCAGCAGCATCATTTCCAATCTTATAGAATTTCTACAGAAATATCCTGCTGAACTGTTATCATGATAAATATTGTTTAATAATGGGCTTGGATAAACAGTTTGTTGAACAATTTTGAAAATCTCATGCCTTATACATCTAAAGTAATGGATGAGCACATACCAAGTAATATGGGCAGCAAAGGTCTCCAAATGAATATTCAATTACCATCCGAAATGTGAGACGCAAAAGGACCCATCGATTGTGACAATGAAAACATCCCACGGATAATAAAGAAGGTCGTGGTTGTTGTTTAAGGCCCACTGCACTTACGGAAAAATTCGTTTGTTGCATTCGGATTTTATTATGGTATTGCACTTGTCGCATTTCTGAATGAATCATCAAATAGTGTTGTAATTTATCGCTAGAGCATTATTTCATTCTAGTGTTCTGAACTGAATCTGGAAATAAAATGAATATCTTGTAATTTAAATAAATTATGAACAACATACCTGATTAATTTTAGTATTTTCTAATCTCATCATGTTCTTTCTCTATATTACATTGCTATATAATTCTAATTTCATAAATTATAAAGCTCTTCATACTGTTGGACTTCATAAAATAAGCTTCACGTCATTCATTTCATTATATCTTCAATATCACCGTGATTGGAGGCCTTGCAATCAATTTATTTGCAATGACATTCCGTATTTCGATCTCGGACTGTACAGAAATCCATTTAGAATTCTCTGGCAAGAATTCTGATCAAATCCAGTCATGCAGACAGAGACGAGTGTCGACCAAGTGAGCAACGCTCCATTTAAAAATAATGCAAAGAATAAAAACTGAACGTGCCGTATGGATCAATTCGATAAGTGGGCGCCTACTTTTAGTGAACTGTCTGAAGACAGGTTTGTACCTCATAAGTGACACTATTAAGGCATCACTTATGAGGCAACTAAGCCAGGAGGTAATGGGGTCGGATATAAAGTAAAGTAAGTTAACTTACTATTTTAGCTTATTATTATTATTATTATTATTATTATTATTATTATTATTATTATTATTATTATTATTATTATTGTTATAAAATATTATATGAATAGAAGTGTCATTTTATGGTGATTGTTTTTGCCCTGATTTCAGTGATTAAAATGGTGTAAATTGGATAAGTATTTCATGAAAGAAGAGCAATTTTGCGCATATTTCACACCATAAAGAAGCAAAAATAATAAAACATTTTTTTAAATTATTATTGAAACAATCCTTTTAAACTAACAGAAAATTGTTTGCATCATTAATTAAATTCATAATTCAATTCCAGTGTACTGTGAGAGGATCACGGCACTGCCTTCTGATCTCACGCAGGCAGTTGTTGCAGGAAAGAAAAATAACTGTTGTCAGCTTGTGCTTCTCCCTGGAAGTAGTCCCTGAAACTATGCGATTTATAGGTTGTGATATTTCCAGAGTAACTGAGCAGCTTTGTTGAATGCTGCGTGATAAATTGACAAAAAAGTCATTTTTCCAATATGACATTTCATGACTGATACAACATATTCCACCATGCATGAATTGAAAAATAACTAAGATTCTTCCTCATCCCCGGTACAGCCCGGATTTGGCACTGCTAGACTCCTACTCTTAGGTTTCGTCAAGGAAGACTGGTGCAGGAAGTGGTACATCATAGGTTGTATATTGCTGGAACAGACTTCTACTGACCAGGCATGTTAAAATTGACAAAGTACTTGAAAAATGTGTTGATGGAGCTGGAGGATATGTAGGAAAATAAAGAATCTGAGAAGTAATTTGATGTATTATTTTTCTTTGGGCCTCTGCAAAAAATAGCTATCATAACTTTGATACAATCTTTCATATCTTGAAAAAATGCTTTCGACTTCCAGATATATAAAGGGTTTTAAATTATAGTTTATTTTTACTTCTGGACTCTGTTTAATCCTTGTGAATGTATCAAAGGCCTAAGTGCTTCAGACCATCCCAGGAGGAGGACAAGAAGAAAAAGAGAAGATGATGCAGATTGTTGATAGTGTTGAGTGTGCAGAGTTTGATAAGGGTCATTGTGTTTCAGGGACACAGGTGAGTCTCCTCCTGTGTTATACTACAACAACATGGGTTGCATTCACCACTACATGAGCAAGCCCCACCTCGCATGCTACTATCTGCAACGAGCCCTCCAGGAGAATGAGGCTGCTATGAGAAGCCTTCCTAGAGCAGATGCAGGTGAATTGCATGCTCCATGTTTTTCACGAACCTTAGCAAGTGGCATGGTTCATCATCAACAATAACTTTATGGCATAGGTCCTGTGTCTGTCTCCAAGATGATTATGCGAGAAATTCATATTTCCAGAGTTTCATTAGTCGTTCAATAGATTCCTATCTTTAGAGCTTTAATTATTGCGTATTTTTTAGGTATTCTAGTGGTATTCAATCTCATTATGTCTTTAATTAGTTTATCTATAGTCCCGTTGCTTTTATTTCCGGCAGCCAATCACATTGCAGAGCGACTACATTTAAACGTGTGCGTCTTGTCATTCGCTGCTGATGATGTTATGCACTTCCTAAGGCTCGATAAATACTTAATATAATCGCCCGCCATTTTGGTTCTTTCGTTGACATTTGCAGAAAGCACACGAGGATGTTATTTGCCACTCAATTATTTGCTCAATTACAGTGTGTTTAATTTGTTATCATAGGAGCTACGACATGATAATGTGTAATTATTCAAACCTGCTTTACAGGGAGCTACTACCTGAAAGCCAGATTTGCATAATACATTTGTTACTGCAGGTATGTTAACAGAAAGTCACAATTTAAGTCACACAGCATTTGTGTGCACTCATAGTTGAGATCTGGCGTCTTGTCAGCTCATTAGAATTGTGTAGATATAAAGGAAAAATTGTGACGGTGTCGTGTATAGTTCCTGGGGTAGCTCAGTCGGTAGAGCATTCGCGTGCTAAGATGGATGGATACTCCGGCCCTGGAACAATTTTTCCTTGAAAATTATTCAATATTAGATACGTATCAGTTATTAAAGCAGCGTGTCCTTCAACCAACTGCCTACAGTACATTTCTTGCACATTTTTCGTTTGGCATTGTTGATGAAACTAATACAAAATTAATAATTTTCTTGCAGCTAAGCTAGTCTAAAATACAATGCATTCTACAGCTATTGAAATTTCTCTTCTCCGACTTTTCACCATTAATAAAGTGAAATATTCTGATTTGCCATGTCATCAAGTAAAAACAGAAAATTGCATTATCGCATATATATTATTATTGACAGGCAGTGAAATCCGAGTTTAGTGAGCACAATGAAGTCTATATCAATACCATGTAACTTTTGTGCCAATTATGCTGCAGTATTCGTGATAACTGTCAAAATATATGCACATGTGAAGTAGACGGAGTAGTTAAGCCTTTTGTTTGATTATTTGTTCTTTCATCTCAATTTTCATCCATCTTAGAATGTCTCAATATTATAAAGCACTAGTAGTTTCACATTTGTCTGAATTTTGCAAATAAAATATGACTACTGTAATGTGTTTCCAATGTCTGCATTTGTATTCCATCTGATTTGCAAGGTCTAATCTTGCTGAAGCACCAAATTGGCAAAAGCCAACAAATATGCTTTATATGCACTAGAAGTTTAAATATGCATTAATTCTCAAATATGCATATTATATGCACTATAAAATATTCACCTTTGGTTAGAAATAACTTGAAATGCGTTTGTATAATGGTGGTATATGATTTGCAACTAAGGAATGAAACATGCAAATATGCTAATCTCTTCCTCCTTGTATGACTAAATAAGCAATTATGAGCATTATAAAGTGTCACATACCTATAAATTTGTATATATTTATTTATTTGTTTATTTGTTATTTTGTTTTGAATATTGTTGTTCTCTAATGGCCGCAATTTGGGATCATTTAACCCATTTTGCTTTTGCCAAAAAGTTGAAAAAGTTTTTTTTTTGTTTTGCTTCCTTGTTCAGTGCAGTGCATG
>JAJSOF020000036.1:62853919-63090944 GCA_025594305.2 Periplaneta americana
AATTACAGTATTACCAGTTTAATTATACATTCTTCAGTCATTCTTTCTATGTGTTGTTTCCATTTATTCTCGTCTCTTCTTATTTTGTCCGTTAATGCAAACATTTTTAGTTTCTTCATGATATCTTCACATTTATTTGTTTCCTAATGTTGTAGCCCTCAACATGTCGTAAAAATCTAATTTCTTATTTCTTCACTTTTTGTCATGGATATCTTGGTTCAGAAGCTAGAAGCATATAATAATATAATGGAACCCCTATTTTATACATATACTATAATTTTACATCATCCATTGGAACCATATGATTTCACAGTACTGCTGATTACTTGACAAATAATATATTAAGAATGTCATTATCAGGGAACGGATTTATATGGACTAAAAATATATGAAATATGTAAATATATATGTAGTTATTTTTACCAAAATATGGAATTAAATATGGATTTTTACCAAAATATGGAATTAAATATGGACTTAAAATTATAAAAAATGACTATGTACGTTAAATATTGGTACATTTTAATCAAACTAAACAAAAAATATAATGGACGTACCTTATCTTCCAATGTAGTTTCAACAAAACACAATTTTTATTGTCTGTTACCATAACAATAGGTTACAAACATTTCTTTCAAGTGCTGAAAAGTGAATCTTCTTCTATTGTCTCTGAGGATAGATTTATACTGACTAAAAGAGCGTTCGACGTCACAAGAAGTAACTGGTACATAATTCAATTTCACAATGTCTGCTGGGGATAAGTCCAAGTTAATCTTCACTGTTGATTCACCACTCATCACAGCAACAACCTTTTTGTAGTTCTTCATATCCAGGGTTTTTGAAAGTACAGTGTCCACCTTAGCTCTTACTGCATCTGCAACTTTACCTCTACCACGATTCAGTTGTTCCACAGTACTATTTATAATTTCAAAACTTTCAGATAGTGAAAGGTGCCTATTTTGGAGACTTTTGAGCGTTTTTATGATGCATGAAAATGTATGCTGAATGTGAGCTAAGTCATTCTTCACACTTATGTCACAGGTAACTGTTTTCGCAGTATCAATTGAGACTGCATCTTCAGAGTCCAATGCAAGAGAACATTGTTAATAGAGTCTATATGTTCGGCATAATATTCAACTGCTTCTAGCCATGTACCCCATCTAGTTAAAATTGGCTTTGGTGGCAATGGAATTTCAGGGTACATTTCTTTCAACACGTTAACTCTACTGGGAGCTTTGAAATACTTTTTCACTGATGAAATCAACAAATCTACTTTAGGGAAATTGTCTCTGACCACTTCTGCCACACGATGAAATGCATGCGCCACACAAGTAAAATGAGTCAATTTAGGATATACAACAGATAATGCTTGTCCAGCTTTGACCATATAAGGGGCAGCATCGCTAATAAAGAATAACACATTATCGTACATAATACCCTTTGGCCACAGGATACCCATAGCTTCGTTGAACAGTTTAACTATAGTTTTGTTATTGCACTTTTCTAGAACATCACAATGTAAAAGAATTCGTTCAGAATATTGTTCACTTAACAAACCGATAACTACATTACCAACAAGTCTACCTTCTTTGTCAGGAGTCTCATCAATGGAAACCCAAATTGAACTATCTTTAATTTCATCTCTTATCTTCTGTATTGTCTCATCGTAGATGGATGGAGCATACGTCTTCCTAAGTGTTGACTCATCCGGGATTGTATGTTGAGTATATTTTCAAGGAATTCCCTGAAGACCTTATTCTTTAGTTTGTAGAGAGGAATATCAGCAGAGATGAGAGAACGGCACAGGTCGATGTTAAATTCAGATCTTACATTCGATGTTGTTGGTTGTGTTAAAAACAATTGTCTCTGCTTGGAATTTAGTTGTTTGTTGGCCTGATGTTTACTAGTTGTAATGTGTTGTTGCACCAGGAACTTTTGTGTAGATGATACTGCACACTGACACAAATTACAAAATAATATTTTATTGTCAGTTGATAAACCATCTTCTTTAAATTCTGAAATGTAACTTGTTAGTTTTGATTTTAAATTGACTGAATGACGTACTTTTGGCATATTTACCGTCTTTATAGTATGATTTACAAAACTGAACCTATGTGTACTCTGACTGGCATTTAACTGTTGAGCTGCACAACTGAAGTCTGTTAAAAATTTTAAATTAAATTAATACAGTTTTGTAACTTACTTTCCCATTGTTGATAGGACTGCTAATTTTCAAATAACTCTGATGTTAAAGGGATTACTGAACATGTGTTTAAATCTCTATTGTTGAAATGTATTTTTAAAAGTTAATGGAATTTTGTTTTGTTTTATTGTTAAACCTAATATAATATGGACTGTTTTATATGAAATATGGAAAATATATGGAAATTAACGAAAATATATGTACTAAACTCTAAAATATGGAAAAATATGGAAAATAAAGTAGGATTTTTCAACCCTACACATTGTGAAACATAAAGATAAATTATAAAACCAGTACTAATTTGTAGTATCCTATATGTTGTTACTTTTAAATGCCAATTTTAATAAATAACAAAATAATACTACATTAGAAGTTATTACAATATGTTGTTGTTGTTTTCTAATGCCAGGTGTTTGACAATAAAGTCATTTGACCTCTTGCACTCCATTATTTTTCAAAGATATTATCATGGCCAGCCACTGAAGCACAGATTTTGAGGTGTTCCGAATCCATTTCTTGGTTTGAGTTGCACAATGGGCAGTTAGGGGACTGATATATTCCAATTCTATGCAGGTGTTTAGCCAAACAATCATGGCCTGTTGCCAATCTAAATGCAGCTACAGACGATTTTCGTGGTAAATCGGGAATTAGGGGAGAGTAGGGTAGTATCGGACATCGGGTAGTATTGGACAGTGCGTTTCTTTCGTCTACCACCATATAGTAGAACCTGAATGACATGGTTACGTTTCTCTATGTGACATCACAGAAACGTAACCATGTCAATCAGGTACTATCATCGTGTGGTAGATGAAAGAAACTCACTGTCCGATATTACCCTATGTCCGATACTACCCGACTCTCCCCTAACTGTGGATTTTGATGCAGAGAGTTCAATTTTTTCCCTTGGAATTGAGTTATCAAATTTTGTTTGTTGAAGTCTAAGTATGTAGATTTAATAAATCTCTTCACAGAGTAATACGTAGATTTAGTAACAGGTCTGTAAGTAGCAGTGCTGCCCTTCTTTGCTAAAGCATCCGCATTCTCGTTTCCCAGGATTCCACAATGGGATGGTATCCATTGGAATACAATTCTTTTATTGAGTGATATTAATTGAGAGAGCATTTTAGTTATTTCTGCAGTTATTACAATATACCAAATTTTCTCGAATACCCTGTGCTCTTAAATATGCCGTAAACCCCACTTTTGAAAGGGAGAAAAAGAAAAAAAAATACAAATATAAAACTTTCAACAAATGTTTTTACGATAAATTAAAAACAATTACGCACAAGTACAGTTCAGTTAACAATAAATTTTATCCTGGAACAGGACACATTTCAGACTCATCCTATGTGCGTGCACTGCGTGAGTCAGTTGTTTTGCTTAATCGGCCGTTTACATGATATCTTGCAACATTAATAGCACATGTCATTAAATGAACTACCTTTATTTTGTACGATACATATGTGGTTTGTTATAATAAATACGTACCTGTCTTCACGATTAACTTCTTCATTCTGCGCTGTTTTCATCATCATTCCTGGTTGAGTGTAAGAGAGGGCCCTACGGCCTTTAACTCTACTCTGTCAGGTTAAATAAAGCCATTATTATTATTATTATTATTATTATTATTATTATTATTATTATTATTATTGTCGTCTGGGCATTTGTCTTCACTCTCACTTCTCCAGACACAATCGTACTCTGTTCCTTCTAGCTGATTGAAGATGCACAAGAGGGAATGATATGCATGCCCACACATAACGAATCCATTGAAAATATAAGATTCACAAACCATACGCTTATCACTAGGGGGCGGATGTTGATGACCTAAAATTCTACTTAAAATGAACAATATAATGCCTTTAAAGTGATGGAAAAAGGACATAAATTTAAAAGAAAACGACATTTAAATATTATTCGAAGTAGGTACTTGCACCACAACTTCTTAAAAATTGGTCACCTTGTTTGAGTGAGTGCATATTGAGTTTTAATTTTAAAGAAACAGTTAGCTCTTAAATTCATGGGGTTCAATGAAGGAGAAAATCTTCTGCATGATCTTAAAGATTTGTGTTAGTGGAGTATTTGAACTAGATTATCACATCATCAGTGGGACTGATGTGTTGTTATAAGAAAAAATAAAGAAGTAAATACAATAAATGAAATGTAAAGAAATGCAATCAGAATATTACGTATTTTGTACACTATTGTAATTTAATTTGTAATTTTAGATAGGCCTACAGTACTACAGCTTTTTAAAATTCTTTACACATTCTTGTTTTTATTATTATTATTATTATTATTATTATTATTATTATTATATTAATAAAAGTACTCTGCTGAGTTGTAGAAAATAGTGAAATTCAGAGTAAAATACAGTAAAATCCCTCATAACCGGCAATATCAAAACAACAGCACTTTTAGCTAGGCCAAAAAATAATAATAATAAAGTTTAAATCTGCCACATTGCATAGTCTAGGCCATCAGTTTTGCCACATTAGAAAGTTCACATGAACTTTCATTTTCAGTGAAATATTCGAAGCTAAAATTAGTGAATTATTTGTGTTATGTGATGTGTTGTAATAAAGTAAATCCACACAGTTTTTATGTTTATTTAGTTATGTTCGGGCCGTCAGTGTTGCCACATGAGGTAGTTCGCACGAACTTTAATTTTTAGTGGTTATTCGAACCTAAAATTAGTGTATTATTTGTGTTGTGTGGTGTGTTTTAATAAAGAAAATCCACACAGTTTTTATATTTATTTAGTTACGTTCAGGCCATCAGTTTTGCCTACATTAGGAAGTTCGCACAAACTTTAATTTTCATATACATCTTGATTACACAACTTTTAACACTATATCACTTCAGAATATGTATTATATGTCTTTCTTGTGTTAAATTCTATTGTACCTGATTAACATGTTTCTGTCTGTTAACCAGGTACGATAGAATTTAACACAAGAAAAACATAATGTGATACGTATTCCGAATTTAAAATTTTCAGTGAATATTCGAACCTAGAATTAGTGTATTATTTGTGTTGTGTGATGTGTTTTAATAAGGAAAATTCAAACCCTTTTTATTTTTATTCAGTTATGAGTAAGTAATAGAGAAATAAGCTTCACATGACTGCAGCTTGAACATTTGGCACCATGAAATACGAACTTTTTTTGTATACACCTGTATTTATTCAATTATCCGGCAAAATCTCGTATCTGGAATTAGCCTGGTCCCTTTGGTGCCATATAAGAGGGATTCTACTATACTATAATGTACTTAAAGTAATTAAAGTACCTACATACCGTACACACAATTAAGAAGGTGGTTGGAAGAAATCTGTAATTTAATTTTTTGCTGCTTCTATTTTGCAAAATACTGCACCTACAAATCATTCTCCATTCTTCCTTAAACAAACCAAATTCACGACACACATTACCCTTCTTGATTTGTTTTGTCTTTATCTTCCTTGCTCCATTGTACTGTATGTAACACCTGTTTGCAAATTGAATGTCTGAAGTTACAGTCTGAACCAAATGTTTGGATTACAGTATGGTATACACCTTAGTCTGCTATTGTTTGTAAAGAGTCGTTGACATGACAGAAGAAAGAGTTTTGGCTACTCCACAGTTTATCCTCTTTTCTTAGAATTTTAGTTCTTAACCCATAAAATGCTTTTGTCGCAGTAACTGAAAATGGTATTGGTCACTAATGACTAGAGACGAGAATTCCATCAAATGTTTATATAGGAACACAGGAGATAGCTCAAACTTAGTACTTATCCATTTCATTACTTTCTGGTTCCAAATATGTGTACTTTTTCCGTGCATATTTGCATGTTTTAGCCTTTTTGGGGATAAAAACATCCATAATGCATATTTAAGCAATTTTTAGCTTAATAATGCATATAATATACATTATCATCATCATATCCCTCACGTATTAGATCCTACAGGATCTGTTACGGTCTCATGCCAGCGCTTGCGTGGTCTTCCCAATTTCCTCTTTCCTCTTGGTACATAAGTAAGAATCTGTTTAGGCCATCTTGTGCGATCCATCCTTTCGACATGTTTTTTCCACTGAAGTCGATATTGTTGAACAAAATTAACTATAGGATCCATGTTTAGTTCCTGCAATATGTCCACATTTTTACGGTGTTCCAGCAAAGAGCATCCCGCTGTTCGTCGCATGAACCTCATTTCAGCTGTCGTCAGCCTTTGCTCATCAGCTTTTCTGATTGTCCATGCCTCGCTACCGTAAGTGAGGACCGGTCGAGCTAGTGTTTTATATACCTTTAGTCTTGTATGTTTCTGAACATGGGATGATTTGAAGATGGTGTTAATTACGCCAGTGATTTTTATAAATTTAGATATTTTGTTTGACATATCTTCATCAGTGATGTAAGAGAGGTTATAACCTAAATAGTTAAATGAATTAACACGTTCAATTAAAGTGTTATTTATCATGATCTTACTTGGAATTGGGTTCTCTCCCAAAAATGCCATGACTTTCGTTTTCTCTTTTGAGATTTCCATATTGAAATCTGGGGCGATTATTTGCAAATTATAAATGGCTCTTTGTAAAGCTTCCTCTGTTTGAGCGATAATAACCTGATCGTCGGCAAACATTAGTGTATCGAGAACTGTGTTTCGATTAATTTGAATTCCAGCATGATGACTTTGTCTCCAAATGTATAAAATATGGTTCATATATATAATAAACAACAGAGGGGAAAGACCGCATCCTTGTCTAACACCTTGGTTGATGGAAGTCCAGCTAGTAGTTCTGCGTTCAGTTCTTATGGCAATTTCATTTTGTTGATATAAATTATAAATGGAGAGAATGATTTGGTTTGGCACATTATCATAGCGTAAAATCTCTAAAAGTTTATTTCTATCAACTCTATCAAAAGCTTTTATGAAATCAATAAAAGCTAAGTGGGTTGGAATATTAGATTCTCTGTGCTTTTCAATTAAAATCTTCATGATGAAATAGCTGTCACAACATGATCTTCCTTTTCGGAATCCATTCTGTTCTTCAGTGATTTTGTCTTCGTAAAGATGTGATAGTTTATTTTTGATTATGGCTGTATAGATCTTATATCCAGAATTGAGAAGACTTATACTCCTGTAATTTTCACATAATTTTTTGTTTCCTTTCTTATAAATAGGTACTACAATGGCTTTTTGCCAACTTTCTGGGGGTTGTGATCCTGCCCATATATTGTTTAAGAAATATAAAAATCTATAGGTAAATTCTCCAGCGTATTTAAAAAGCTCGAAATTTAAATTATCTTCGCCTGGGGCTTTCCCGTTTTTAAAACGTTTATATACTTCAATGAGTTCATCATAAGTAATAATATCTGTTGTGTTGTTGTTGGAAGTCTTTAATGTAAGAGAGATGTTTTTGTGAAACCATATATTTTTAAAGTAATCAAGTAGAAATCCGTTAGGAATAGGGTTTAAAACAACATTTTCTTTTATCTCCGAATTTATTTTCTTTAAAATTTTGAAAGCTTTGGGTCTTGGTAATGTTGAATCTCTTTCTAATCTTGAGACGAAATCATTCCATTTCTCTCTACGAGTATGTCGCTTTCTTGTTTCCTGTTTTGCAATTGCTCTCTTTCTTTTATAATCAATTTCATCTTCAAGTTTTTGTGTTTGTAAAAATCGGAGATATGCTTCTCGCTTATCATTTATCACCTTCTTGATATCCTCATCCCATTTCAGTATGCCTCTTTTTCTCTTCTGCTTTATAGTTTTTACGCCAATACTTTCAAATGCAGCCTTTTTTAAAATATCTGTTAAGTTGTTCCATTCTTCCTCTATATCATCCGAGATTTCGATTTTTTGAAGATATTTCTTTATTCTACATTCATATAGCCATTTAATACTATCATCTCTCAATAAGTCTACTTTAAAAATAAGCCTATTACTTTCTTGCTTGGAATTTTTTATATTTCTTTTATGCCATGGTGCTGGTATTCTAATAGGGGATACAATTAAATAATGATCTGTCTCTAATTCAGGACCTCTACAAGCTTTGACATCTAAAACGAAGCTAAACAATTTTTGATTACAAATGACATAGTCAATAATAGATTTTGATCCTCTTGCTTGCCATGTATATGTGTGTATATTTTTGTGTTTAAAGAAAGAATTCATTACTTTTAGATCATTGTAAATCACAAAATCTCGTAGTCTTTGTCAATTATTATTACAAGGTGTTTTGCCGTGTTTTCCAATGTGCCCTCTAACTTCATTATTACCAATTCTTGCATTGAAATCCCCTAATAAAAGTAACATGTCTGATTTATTAACATTATATTCAGTTTAAATGCATGTTTTAATGGTTTTGACTCATAAGTTCCTCGATTTTTATATCCCTTATTGTAGCTTCAGAAATAGAATTGAAGGAGGGAAAGAAAAAAAACTAAATAACAGAAAAAGGTTCATTCAAGTTTGCACCCATAACTTCTTGCGATGTAGAGAGGTCATTCTCTGCCTACAAAAACATATGTATTGACTGACAAGCACAGGAACCTCAAGAAACCAATTTAGAAATTATTGTTAGTTGTTAACTGTGCAAAAAAAGTGAAATGAAAAGAAATTTGAAAAAAAAAAAAATGAAAGTGCTTATTTTAATGTATTTTTTGCTTGATCGTGCATGTTTCATAGTTTTATAGTGCATGAATGCATGCATATTTTGGGATTTTATAGTGCATGAAATTCTCGTCTCTATTAATGACATTACTGGTTACCAGCAAATTCCTCTCAATGACAGTCTCCGTTACTGTATGTAGAACATGATTTTTTTTTTTTTTTAAGTATTTACGCTTCTGCTAAATGTCGCTATAAACGAGTTATTTATTAAAAATTCGTCATTTCGGAAGTAATGAATCACATTTGTTTAATACAGATAAAAACCATACTTTTTAATGACTGTCGCTGTAGCTGAGATGTCGGATACAAATTGCGGTTGCTATAACCAAGTTTGGTAAATTTTAAGATGCGATGGAAAGGTATGATGTCATTGATGATGTCAGAAGGTAGTTATATTAGTTATATACTGCCATGGGTTTTTAATTCACGATTTGGTTATATAATATAGAGTTAATGCAATTAAATTAAATGTATATAATATTTAGTACTCACCATTCTATTTATTCAACATTCACTTTGACTTTTCGAGTAGTATAAACTTTTGAACTTAATTTCTGCTTGTCATATCTTGGATACACTTTGGCAATATCTTGTAAGAAACACATATTCATATGGTAACTATGCTTAAGTTACTTTCACGACTAGTTATTAGTAAAGAAATTTCATGAAGGCAACAATATATAAGAACGATGTTCTGCAAAATTGAAAATTTACACTCTTCAAACCAAGTATTTCTTGACGATCGTTGTGAATTTTAACTTTCAGTTGTTTTTCACAATGCACATAATTCTTTGGTTCTTCTGATGGAAGTAAGTTACATTCTCTACAAAACTGAACACTTTTTTTTTACACTTTCTAGTGATGATATAATATCTATCCACGTTAATCTATTGTATATTTTCCTCGCGTTGAACTATTATTGGCTTTGGCTTCCATAGTCGAACTAATGTGTTACGAATTTATAACCTGTCAACGTATTTAGTTTCCACTAGGGATCTTATTGAAGAGAGAAAAACATGTTTAAATAGCCTTAAATTAACTCCTGCTAAATCTTTTTTAAATAATCGTGAACATTTTGTGGACTCTCGAAAATTTAGAGACGCTTTAAGAGAAAAAGAATTTGAAAATTGGTGTACATTGCAACAAAAGGGTAAAGGAGTGATTCTTAACAAAGAGTTCCCTCCAGCAAACAGCTGGATAAGAAATCACAAAGGTCTAACCCTCTCGGAATGGATAGACGCCCTTAAAATGGTAGGCTATGTCGCTCCGGTCCGAGCTGTACCAGGTAGAAGCCGGGATTGTACCCGCTGTAGGCACTGTCTCAGCGAGATTGAAACTCTTCCCTATATCTTTGGCTTCTGCCCCTATAATGAGGCCCTTCGCAACATCTGTCACCATGCTGTACATTCTATGCTGGCCGAGGCAATGAAGGAAGTAGGGTTTACAGTCCATCAAGAGGTGCAGGGACTAGCCACACAAGGAAGTGTTCGGCGAATTGATACCATTGCCATTAAGAACAACTCGGCATACATTCTCGATCCCACCATCAGATTTGAGACACATGCAGATCAACTGCATGAGGTGGACAGTGAAAAGAAACGAATCTATGAACCAACAATCCCGTTCTATAAAGATAAATATAGCCTGTCCCACATTGATGTAATAGGTCTGATGGTGGGAGCACGAGGTACCTTACCCTCCTTCTTTGCAAACAAATGTAAAAACCTGGGGCTAACACACAACATTGTGAAGGAAATAGCCGTTAGTGCCCTCAAAGGATCGGTTCAGATATTGAGAAATCACTTGTACGGGAGTGATAATGGAAATTTCAAGTTATCTTAACCGATGGCTGTTGATTGGTTTAGATATCAATGCTAATAAATCGGTAATATTTTTTTTCTCGCAGTATATGGCATTCAAATCATTCTAACCTATCTGATGATATTTTTTTCCCCTTTCTTAACTGTAAATGAGGACAAACGCTACTTCGGTATAAATTTTTCTGACATTTTGTATATTCGATTCCCTAACCGTTTCAAATGTAAATCATTTTATCTCTTAGGTGTGTTTCCAAATTATATGTAATACGCTTTGTCAAATCTGGCAACCTTTTCATAAGGAAAGCTAAATTTATTATTATCATTATGTTATGCCATCTATTGTTTTGTTTATAGACTATTATCATAGAAATAGTCGTTACATTTCTACAGATAGTTGATTTTGATGGTTGATTTGTAACTTGTCTTATTGGCTTAATGGCTAAGGCATTGGATAAATAATTAGATGTGAAGGTTCCTGGATTGAATCCCAAGGTCGACAATGGTGAGTAAGTAAATTGTAAAATTGTAATATATAGTGGAACTCCACAAATAGACGCTCATTCTCGTATACTTCACGATACAAGGTTAGTCAACGCACCCTGTCCCACACTGCACAGGGCTAACCAGTTGAACCAGTGCAGTAGTGTGCAGGAAACAAAAAATGTGTACTTACGTTGAAGCAGAAGTTACAAATATTGGAAGGGTTTAAAAAAGGTGAATCAATCAGAACCATCGCTCAAGAATTTGACATTTCGATCAGAACAGTGCATGCGATAAAACAAAATTCATCTAAATACGAGGCATTCTGTAGTATTTATAAGAAGCTTTGTTATTATCAGTTGACTGTAGGATGAAAACACAGTTTATTTTGTGTAATTTCCGAAATTTAATCAAAAGGGATGATTTATGTTCTCTCTTGAACGGTACATACCATTTTAAAATAATTTAATACACAAACACAGCTATTACAAGAAATGCTCAATAAGTTTTTGTAGCTTTATTCTCTTCAGCTCTAATCAACAATAACAATAATCTAGGTTGCCAGGCGATGATATAAAAGAAAGATGCGAAAACAAATGAACGTGGTGTATATTTAACAATTGAATGTTCTTTCATGTTTAAATATAAAAATATAGGGGTGCCATTTGAAATTTCAAAGTGGGAGTGGCTGGGGGTGGGAGGTGAACTCTAAAATGCAATTGAACTGGGTTTAAGACTTCCCTCTCAATATCTAAATTTACGTGTTTTTTTGTTTAAATTGAATTCACTTTAATTAACTAGTTATTTAGAGTGGGAAGTTTTGAAATGAAAGCCCTGTATGTAGATACATTTAGAGAGTTTTTCCTCCAGAAGTTTGTTTTATGTTTCAGATGTATCACGTATATATATTACACTTAATCTATATTTTGCATATACTACAATATATTATTTAGAATTATGTACGTTAATTATTTATGTTTCGGTCCGCGTGCCATAAAAACATTGTACAGCCCTTATGTTTATCAATGTCCACAGTACTCCGTAGAAAGACAGAGTTCGTACTTCGTCTCACACATGGACCATTGCTGTGTCTATTTGTGGAGCTCCACTGTAATGTATGTGATATATATAAGATTAGAGTGTAATTGTCGATATGTAAAGATAGAGAAGAGAAAGATAGAAGTAAAGGGAAGAAAGTAAGTAAGTAGAGAAGGACGAGGGAGAGAGGAGATAAGAATAATTTTAATTAAGTACTTATATTTCGGTAGTAGTGACATCATCAATGACATCATACCTTTCCATTGTATCTTTAAAATTACCCCAAGTTCAACTGTAGTTACCTTTTGGATGTGTGCATGAAGAAATGAACTATAATTAAAATGATTTCAGAGGAGAGCCTAGCACACTGTGTATGCCTGCTACTGATCGAGTTGCAGCTGTGTATGTACCAGCCTGACAAGACACTGGCACTCATTGCCTACATAGAGAACCAGTTTGTCGTCTCCACTGAGTCAGTCATCTCATCTGAGAAGGACATGAAGCCTCTGGAGAAGGAGCACAAAGAAAAGAAGGTGAACTTTATTTATTTACTTATGAATGGCTTTTAAGGAACCTGCAGGTTCATTGCCATCCTCACATAAGCCTGCCATCGGTCCCTATCCTTTACAAGATTAATCCAGTCTCTTATCATCATATCCTACCTCCCTCAAATCCATTTTAATATTATTCTTCCATCTACGTCTCGGCCTCCCCAAAGGTCTTTTTCCCCTCTGGTCTCCCAACTAACACTCTATATGTATTTCTGGATTTGCCCATACGTGCTACATGTCCAGCCCATCTCAAACGTCTGGATTTAATGTTCTTAATTATGTAATTATGTCAGATGAAGAATACAATGCGTGCAGTTCTGCGTTGTGTAACTTTCTACATTCTCCTGTAACTTCATCCCTCTTAGCCCCAAATATTTTCCTAAGAACCTTATTCTCAAACACCGTTAATCTCTGTTCCTCTCTCTAAGTGAGAGTCCAAGTTTCACAACCATACAGAACAACCAGTAATATAACTGTTTTATAAATTCTAACTTTCAGATTTTTTGACAGCAGACTAGATGACAAAAGCTTCTCATCCGAATAATAACACGCATTTCCCATATTTATTCTGCATTTAATTTCCTCCTGAGTGTCATTTATATTTGTGACTGTTGCTCCAATATATTTGAATTTTTCCACCTCTTCGAAAGAGAAATCTCCAATTTTTATATTTCCATTTCGTGGAATATTCTGGTCACAAGACATAATCATATACTTCGTCTTTTTGGGGTTTACTTCCAAACCTATCGCTTTACTTGCTTCAAGTAAGATTTCCGTGTTTTCCCTAATTGTTCGTGGATTTTCTTCTAACATATTCATGTCATCCGCATAGACAAGAAGCAGATGTAACCTGTTCAGTTCCAAACCCTCTATGTTATCCTGAACTTTCCTAATAATATATTCTGGAGCGAAGTTATACAGTAAAGGTGATACTGCATCTCCTTGCTTTAGCCCGCAGTGAGTTGGAAAAGCATCAGACAGAAGCTGGCCTATACAGACTCTGCTGTAAGTTTCATTGAGACACATTTTAATTAATTGAACTAGTTTCTTGGGAATACCGAATTCAATAAGAATGTTATATAACTTCTCTCTTAACCGAATCATATTCCTTTTTGAAATCTATGAATAACTGATGTACTGTACGCTTATACTCCCACTTTTACTCCAATATCTGTCAAATACAAAAACTCTAATACCGACAGAAGCAGAAATAGGAATTAAGTACTAAAATAGTACTGCTCGATCCAGCTGACCACTTGAAAATAGCAATGGTACATTTAGCAATATTGAATATTTTATTTTGAATGATGTGGTGTTTGTACTTGGTGTTTTGGCTTTCGTCTTATATTCTTTCTTTCAATAGAGGATCCAAGTTGCCCATAAGTTCCAAAAGTTCAACACAATTTTCCTTATTTTGCTGCTTTTAGATTCATTGTGGCCTCTTTGAGCTATACCTTGTAACGCTGTGTAACGTAAAGCTTCAATATCAGTGCCAAATGCAGTTTATTTTCTATTACTTGAGCTGCATAAGTTTCACCAGTGATGATGGGCACTGAAGCTTCTCCTTCCATATTTCATGGCTTGAATGATTCCCATGATACCTGGATAGTTTTTTGTGTGTGGCTGTTGTCATGTTTCCAGAAACCAGAGTCCTTGTCCAGAGCTTTTCTCCATTATGCCCTGCTTTGGTGAATGTAGGGGCAAGTAATCTTTCTCTATATTATATTCTAATCAAGAAAATATTTTGTGTCGGTCGACTTGAAAGCTTCTTTTCAGATTTCCAAACGATGTCTGTGAAAGAGATGCAACATAGATTGTTTCTGTCCATCACTTGGTGTTGAAATCATAATACATTGTGTTTGTTCTTGTTTTATATCATACTCACTGTCTTCATATGGATGTGTATCAACTGGGTTATCTATTGAAACCGCAGTACTGTGATCATATTATTCACTAACGTCACTGTGATATTCTTCCTGCCCTATTATGATCATCCACTTCTAGGCACACTACTGAACATTTTTCACTCTCTTAGGTTTCACTTTGTAATTTGATACCCCTGTTTAGCAAACATGAATCCAACACATTACCACACATATTACTACTTTTTTTTTCCTATGGTTGTGGAAAGTAATCTGATATGGAGCATATACCAAACATGACACTGCAGCTATTATAAATTTAATTTCACCTCATATGGCAGTATTTTGGAAAGAGAGAAGACTCTTCAGTAATCATTATATGAAACTGGTCAAAGTCAGGATAGAAGAAGAAATGTCAGAATGAAGTGAAATTGGGAGAGGAGTATGTCAAGGTTGCCCTTTATCATCTACCCCCTGTTCAAAATCTATTTGGAGGATTTGATGAAGAACTGTTTTCAGAACATGAGAGGAGTGATATAGGAGGAAGAAGAATAAAGTGCATGAGATTTGCTGATGATATGGTGTTGTTAGCAGAAGAGGAGATGATACTAAAGGATATGCTACTGGAGCTAAATGACAGCTGTGACCAGTATGGGATGAAGGTAAATGCAAACAAGACGAAGAGCATGGTCATAGAAAAATACAGAAGATAAACTTGCGAATTCTAAATGAGGCAGTAGAGCAAGTGGAGAGCTTTAAATACTTGGGGTGTACTGTAAGAAGTAACATGAGATGCTGCCAGGAAGTCAAAAGGAGGATAGCAATAGCAAAGGAAGCTTTTAATAGAATAAGGAGCATCTACTGTAAAGTGCTTTGTATGGAGTGTGGCATTTTAGGGGCAGAAACATGGACATTACGACGAAGTGAAGAGAAGCAAATATAAGCATTTGACATGTGAATATGGAGAAGAATGTAGCATGTGAAATGGACAGACAGAATAAGAAATGAAGCTGTGTTGAAAAGAGTGGATGAAAAAAGAATGATGCTGAATCTGATCAGGAAGAGAAAAAGGAATTGGCTGGGTCACTGGCTGAGAAGAAACTGGCTACTGACGGATGTACTGAAAGGAATGGTGAACGGGAGAAAAGTTTGGGGCAGAAGAAGATATCAGATGATAGACGACATTAAGATAGCTATATGGATCATATGAGGAGATAAAGAGGAAGGCAAAAAATAGAAAAGATTGGAGAAAGCTGGGTTTGCAGTGAAAGACCTGTCCTTGTACAGATCACTAAGTGAATGTATGAACGGCAGTATTAATGTGTAATTTTAAATGTCACATTTGTAATTTTATTATAATTATAATATAAATACAAGTACTGTACTGTAAACATGCGATTCAAAGCTTGAAAATAAACTGTCAGAATGTCAGCAGTTGTGCTGCTGACCACTAAATAAAACGACTTATGACAAACGCAGCTCATAATTTCAAACGAAATTAGTAAAAGAGACTGTATTTGTGGCAGGCATGGAAGTGTCGAGTTGCAATAATACAGTCGGCTTTACTGGAAGAGAGGCGATAAAAACTGACTCAATGCCTTTTAAATATAATGTTCTTTTAGATTGAATCAGAAAGATTCTTAACAGAGACATACTCTTGGAAAGTTCATTACGGAGTCATTATGCACTATTTTAAACAAATATTTTGCCACGAAATTGATGAACAATATATAATAATTCATATGACATTCATTTTCTTATTGGGTGGGGTTAAGGGTGGGCTTATTAATTTTGGGTGGGTTTCAGCCCATCAAAGCTCTCCTGCGGTGCTTTCTCTGCATCTACTTGGAGGAGTTAGCGAAGAACTGTTCTCGAAACATGGGCGGGGTGATAGTAGGAGGAAGAGGAATAAAGTGCATAAAATTTGCTGATGATATGGCGTTGTTAGGAGAAGAAGACATGATACTAGGGGATATGCTATTGGTGCGAAATGATAGCTGTATGCAGTATGGGATGAAGATAAATGCAAATAAGAACAAGAAGTTAGTGAAACACGTGGACAGCTTTAGATATTTGGGGTGTACTATAACTAGTACCATGAGCTGCTGTCAGGAAGTCAAAAGAAGGATAACAATGGCAAAGAAAGCTTTTACAGGAAAAGGAGTACTTTCTGCGGACCTTTGAAAAAATAACTAAGGAAGAGACTAGTGAAATGCTTTGTGTGAAGTGTGGCATTGTATGGAGCAGAAACATGGACATTCCGCGGTATTGTGCACCTATTGCTCAGAAATGCTAAACAAGAACCTTATCTGTTGTTACGTGCAGTCTCTAGACTGCTGAGTGCTGCCCAGTACTGTGCCACATGCATTCTTACCATGAGTTGACAGACCATGGTATAAAGTAAATTATTAAGTGAAGTATGATATAAACTATAAAATAAAGTGTAATGCAAAATATAAAGTGAATTACAATGTAAAGTATAAATTGTATGAATGTGTCCCCTATACACGCCATGAAGGCATTTTTGGTTGCATGGAAATAGACCTCCATGATTTCATGACCTCTGCACTAGGATGAGGTGGTGTGGTAGCACCATGCTCCGATCACCTTTCACTCTCTCTAAAGACCCAGTACTCAATTGAATAGGAGGCAGATTGAACCTCCAGGCCATTCTGGAAGGTTTGGCAACGAGAAAAATCCCATCACCACCTGGAATTGAACCTGAGACTTTCCAATCCATAGCCAGTTGCTGTGCCAACTGAGCTATCCGTCCACCATAAAGTGTGTGAAGCAGGCATCGCAAAATGTCACAAATTCATGATGCAGTATAAATACTACACACAAAGTGGGCAGCATCGGTCGCAGTAAGCTAGAGAGCATAGGCAGTTTGTGTTCATCACTACCTTCCTCATTCACATGTTTAATTTTGAAAAAAATTGTTGACAAATACATGTAGAACCGAACATAGATGCAATTGTGGCAACAAATGATGTAAGACATGGATATTTAGAGAAGTCAGTATTTTTAAATACATCTAAACCAACACAACGCTTGTGCTTGCTTTCACAAAGGTGTCATTTTGGAGAGAGATTAAAGCAAGAATTAATCAAGGAAATAAATACTATAAAGCACTGGCACATCTCTTTAGAAAAAAGATATTTGTTACAGATATTAAAAGAAAGATTTTATAAAACAATTATAAAACCTAGTGTAACATATGGATCAGAGTCATGGACTTTAACAGACAAGTCAAAAAAGCAACTAATGACTTGGGAAAGGAAAATACTTCGAAGAATTTACAGTCCAATATTTGAAAATGGCATATGGAGAATTCGTACAAACTCTGAAATTATGAACAAATATAATACATCAGACATTGTGGCAACATTAAGATCAAGAAGATTGAGATGGATGGGACATGTACAGCTGTCAAAAGAAAAAGTGGCCGCTCTCCTGGAACAAAGTTCCCTCCGGGTATCTTCGCTACAATTCGGAGACAGGCGATGTTACATGTTGTTGGATCACGTTGCCTGATATCTACAGTTATAATTGAAGTATACTGTGTGTTATTCGATAGCATAAGGGTAGCGTTCAGGCCTCTTATTCATGAGGTCCTGCGTTCGACTACAACCTCGTGCTTTTTATGTCCTTTTTTGTTCTGTTTTTGAGAGAGACAAACTAGACATAATGGCTCCTTTCTCTTTTATGATTATTTTAGTAATTAACATCAGGTTCATTAATATATTATGCCATGACTTTATCATTATCATTATGATATTGTGGCTGCAAATGGAAAGAAAAAAGATTTTATTCTCAATAAAATATCTTTCGTGGCATAAACATAACAAATTTACTGGCGTCGGCCTTAAAACATTCAAACAATTAAGCGTTCAAAAAACAAAAGAAAAAGCCACAATTCAATATTTAGTCTATCTTCCTCTTATCTCGATCATCTTGCAGTCGAGTGGGCATGGAATTGACTAATCTTTGCAAATAGCGACTGTTCTTAGACACGATATTCCAGGCATTCTGAACATACACACATAAATGTTCTGTCCATGGGCAGGTCTTTCATTGCAAACCCAGAAATCTCCAATCTTTCCTATTTTCTGCCTTCTTCCTCTTAGTCTCCACATATGATCCACGTATCCTAATGTCGTCTATTATTCTTTTCAACCAGAGACCCAACCAATTCCTTTTTCTCTTTCTAATCAGTTTGAGCATCATTCTTTCTTCACTCACTTTTTCAAACACAATTTTATTTCTTATTCTGTCTGTCCACTTTACACGCACCGTTCTTCTCCACATCCACATTTCAAATGCTTCAATTCGTTTCTCTTCATTTTGTCGTAATGTCCATGTTCTTTCCCCATACAATGCCACACTCCACACAAAGCACTTCACTAGTCTCTTCCTTAGTTCTTTTTCCAGAGGTCCGCAGAAGATCCTTCTTCTTCTATTAAAAGCTTCCTTTGTTCATGTTTGCAGTTTTCTTGGGAAGGATAGGCCTAAATGCGGTAACATCCCGTTGCTTTCCGCACACCACTATCTCTTTCGCATCCTATTAAATTCCAGGGGGCCCAAGCGTGGAGATGAAGAGAGTGGATTTGACTAATTGGGCCCTCCGGACTTCACCGAAAGTCACGGCAAGGGTTAAATATTAATTCTATCAGGATGTTTGACCCGGTCAGAGACTGGGAAATCTCAATTAGCCTTTGCCCCCCGCATCCTGGACTAGCTTCTACGAATCATCAGAAAATCTTAGAGTGTGATTGGGCCAATTTTTCCGAAAATGTTTCCACACTTTTGCTCTCGTAGCTCAGCGGACGAACGTCGGAATTTAGATGTCAACGTCTCAGGTTCAATTCCTCGTTACTCCTTTTCATTTTATTGTGGTTCAAGATAGTATGATGTAATAATACAAAAAGAAAAACTAATACCAGTATTATGCAACTGGATTTTTCCAAACCTAATATTAAATTTATGTTATTTATATCGCTAAATAACTGTTACAATATAAATAACTTGAATATTATTTATACACTATCACTAAAGAACGATAACAGAATATAAATGATAAATATCGGTTTGTTTAATTAATATATTGCGAAAGAACAATAACAATATAAATAACTTGAATATTGTTTTATAATGCTAATGAAGGAAAACAGAATATAAATGATAACTTGAATATTATTTAAATCGCTAAGAACGATAACAATATAAAAAACGTGAATATTATTCATATCAGAATTTCACAGATTTATTACAGATGTATTTAAGAAATTGTAGAAGAATAGTAATTAGTAACAGTGTCCTATTTATTCTTCTTGGAGCCAAATTTGTAACTTTTAAAAGTGTGGTTACTATGTTGAAGTGTATGTGTTGTAACGGATGCTTGATTTGTTATGTATGTGAGTCAGTTATGGGATGCTTGATGTCGTCGCAATGTCGTAATTATAGTTTGTGTTTGTGTGACTATTGTGTATTAATTTATGATGTATGGTACGGAAAGCTGCATATTTGTGTTATAGAAGTGTTACGTATGTGTGTTGTTAATGTTTTTGTATGTTTCAAATTGATACCTGATATTTGTTTTGCAATCGCAATGCCTAATTTACGGATTGTTTATGTTTTGTTTACATCGCGTAAGCTAATTTAATTTTCTTTTCCATTTCTCTTTATGCTTATCTTTTTTGTGTATAAAACTATAGCCCTAACATACATATGTAAAATAGGGCTATCCCCCATTGGAGATACAGTAATAATAATTATTATTCATATCGTTATAATACGATAACAGAATACAAATGATGACCTGAATTTTATTCATATCTCTAAAGAACGATAACAAAATATAAATAACGTGATATCCATAAAGAACGATAACTGGATATAAATGATAATTTGAATATCATTTACATCGCTAAAGAACGATTAAAAAATAAAATGAAAACTTGAAGAAGGCCCGAACCCACGACCTTTGAATCATTAAACAAGCACTCTACCGCTGGTCTACGAGGCGCAGATATGGAACACTTTCATAGTTCCGGAACTGCTTATACAAGCACATGCATCGTGTAACATCGCCGCGACCCGAAGTGGACTTTGAAAATATTCGCTGTTCACGAGTGCGGCCACTTTTTTTTTTGACAGCTGTACAAGGAATGAGCCAGGACAGAGTGGTGAAGAAGATTTTAGAAGGAAAGATGGGAGGCAGTAGAAAGAGAGGAAGACCCAGGTTTAGACGGAGTGATGATGTGGAAAATGATTTGAGACAGCTGGGATTAAGAAGGTGGAGACATATGGGCATCTATCACAAAGGAAGCCGAGGCTAAACTTAAAGGGCCATACAGCTATAGGATGATGATGTCATTTTGGAGATAAGCAACCTCAAATTGTAAGTCTGGCCGTACCTTCAGAATGGGTGTGTTAAAAAGATTTGCAAATAGAGAGAAATCATTTTCCATATGTTTAAAATCACAAAGCCTTCTAGTGGGTGTTCATTTCAAAATGTGTCATGACGTCACTGTTGATGAGGCAGCGATTTGAAGTGAGTTTCAGCTTTTGTGTCAGAGAAGTTGCCTATTAATCAAGGCGTTCAATCTGAACTTGAGAACGTGTAAGGTATAACTTGAACGTCGTAGCAACAGATGGCGGTCTGTACGGTCTGTGTGTTACCATAAACTCTTTCGAACTGTGTTTTGCGTGGGCAAGTCGTACGCAGGGTATTTGTTATCATCGGTTGCGTATGGCAACATTCCACAACACAAATCAAATTCTCCGTGTTCATGTTGACTGTCGAAATTAATATCAATAAATACGTAAGTAATCGTCTTAACCCTCTCCCCACATCTCGACAGTAAGATAAAAACTCACCTCAATACATGTTTCGAAACAGTTCACATTTCTGCCACTACCGGCATTACCGCACATATCGGTAAGTACAATTCAGAATGAACACCGTATTTTCTAGGCAACTTCTCAGGCACATAGGTAATACACCTCTGCAGAAGTGTAGGAAGATTGAATTCTCTAAGCTCATCGACTAGCCACATGACAGCATACAGCGAGCCATGACACACTTTGAACTGAACACCCATTATCTCTAAATTCTGAAAGTAATCTTTCTAGGATGTCACAGTATTTATCTATTTTTGAATCAGAAACATTTGAAAGTGACTTCAGACAAAAAAATGATGAAACTCATTTTCTTTCGATTGCACTTTCCAAACATTTATCATCACAGAAAAAAATTTCATGCATCATACATGTCAACTATGTTTTGATTACATCCTTGAAGTTGGCAGTTTAGTTTGTTCAGCTGTTATGAACGCCAAATCACGATTCAGATAGTATAGGATAAAAGAATGGTGTTGACAGTACAGACGATACTAGAGGAAATGGTTCAGCGCGAAGAGAGGTGTTGTCACGTGGAACTTACGTCAGAGTTCAGGCGCTGTTTCACGAAACACAATTTTGTGATGCCTGGTATAAAGTAAAGTGTAATATAAACTAAGAAGTAATGTAAAGTCTAAAGTATGAAGTGAAATATAAAATCAAGTAAATAACCATGTCTGGTGAAAATGGAAATGAACAATATTATTGTGGTGTTACAGCCAGTGGTGGGTGATGCAGCAACAGACACATTTCGACTGAACTGCTGCAGTACTGCGCACGCTGCTACCTCATGACACATGCCCTCAAGGCATGCAAACGTGAGATCAAGAATCTGATAACAACACTCTTACGTCAGTGCTGCTGAAGGGCAACCTAGAGTACCAGCATGGCAATTACAGGAAAGCTATCAAAGTGCTCAATTCCATCCCTCAGAGCAGCTTGTCATTCAAGTGAGTTTGCAGGTACTAAGTCCTTTCGCAGAAATTTCCTTTTCCTTCACTAAATTTCTCATTTATCCACCTGTCACTTAAATTAGATGTAGACTGGTTGAGTCCCTTTTTATAGAAGTGTTCATTAATATTCCAGGTCGAAGTCAATATATATTTGAATTTTCATCTTATGAAGATATGAGGACTTTGGTTGCGAAACAAAAGACATACTGATATACAGAAGGCATTGTAAACCCTACTATTGTTGTGTAATTATAAAGCAGTCAGCTTCTTTATCTAGATGAAGGATGTACTTCGGTACATCGTAATAATATGATATGTGTAAGTAATCACTTAGTGGTTCAAGAAGTGGAACCCGTCGGAACCCGGCCACTTAGTCACTCGTAATGAGTGCACCTACGTACATAGTGCTTTGGACATTGTGACACAGTAGTACATGAGGGTAGGCCACCAAAGGGAAAACTGAGAGGTAGAACTTAAACTGAGGGGATTCGATCTGGCATTGGAGCAGGAATCAGGTGTGGCTTAGTGGATAAAATGTCAGCACGTAGAGCTGAAAACCTGGATTCGAGTTTTGGTGCCAGAGAGAATTTTTCTCTATCCTATTCATCCTTCATCATATGCTAACTCAGAATTTCTGCACAGAAATATCATGAACTTCAGTACATCATGATAATATTGTTTGTGTAGGCTTTGAATAAACAATTTGTTGAGAATAAATTTTAGAAAATCTCATGCCTTATACATCTAAAGTGATGGATGGACGCATCGTAGGAATGTGGGCAGCACGGTATAAATCAGATACTAGGTACCATCCAGTGAGACGCAAGGACTGTATCGATTGTGACAATGAAAACATCCACGGATAATAAAGAAGGTCGTGGTTGTTGTTTAAGGCACTCACTTACCGGAAAAAATTCGTTTATTGCATTCGGATTTTTATTATAGCATTGCTCACTTGTCCGCATTTCTGAATGAATCATCTAATAGTGTTGTAATTTATCGCTAGAGCACATTATTTCATTCTAGTGTTCTGAACTGAATCTGGAAATAAAATGAATATCTTGTAATTTAAATAAATTATGAACAACATACCTGATTAATTTAGTATTTTCCTAATCTCATCCCACATGTTCTTTCTCTATATTACATTGCTATATAATTCTAATTTCATAAATTATAAAGCTCTTCATACTGTTGGACTTCATAAAATAAGCTTCACGTCATTCATTTCATTATATCTTCAATATCACCGTGATTGGAGGCCTTGCAATCAATTTATTTGCAATGACATTCCGTATTTCGATCTCGGACTGTACAGAAATCCATTTAGAATTCTCTGGCAAGAATTCTGATCGGAATCCAGTCATGCAGACAGAGACGATACGGCCAAGTGAGCAACGCTCCATTTAAAATAATGCAAAGAATAAAAATCCGAACGTGCCGTATGGATCAATTCCGATAAGTGGGCGCCTACTTTTAGTGAACTGTCTGAAGACAGGTTTGTACCTCATAAGTGACACTATTAAGGCATCACTTATGAGGCAACTAAGCCAGGAGGTAATGGGGTCGGATATAAAGTAAAGTAAGGTTAACTTACTATTTTAGCTTATTATTATTATTATTATTATTATTATTATTATTATTATTATTATTATTATTATTATTATTATTGTTATAAAATATTATATGAATAGAAGTGTCATTTTATGGTGATTGTTTTGCCCTGATTTCAGTGATTAAAATGGTGTAAATTGGATAAGTATTTCATGAAAGAAGAGCAATTTTGCGCATATTTCACACCATAAAGAAGCAAAAAATAATAAAACATTTTTTTAAAATTATTATTGAAACAATCCCTTTTAAACTAACAGAAAATTGTTTGCATCATTAATTAAATTCATAATTCAATTCCAGTGTACTGTGAGAGGATCACGGCACTGCCTTCTGATCTCACGCAGGCAGTTGTTGCAGGAAAGAAAAATAACTGTTGTCAGCTTGTGCTTCTCCCTGGAAGTAGTCCCTGAAACTATGCGATTTATAGGTTGTGATATTTCAGGTAACTGAGCAGCTTTGTTGAATGCTGCGTGATAAATTGACAAAAAAGTCATTTTCCAATATGACATTTCATGACTGATACAACATATTCCACCATGCATGAATTGAAAAAAATAACTAAGATTCTTCCTCATCCCCCGTACAGCCCGGATTTGGCACTGCTAGACTCCTACTCTTAGGTTTCGTCAAGGAAGACTGGTGCAGGAAGTGGTACATCATAGGTTGTATATTGCTGGAACAGACTTCTACTGACCAGGCATGTTAAAATTGACAAAGTACTTGCAAAAATGTGTTGATGGAGCTGGAGGATATGTAGGAAAATAAAGAATCTTTGAGAAGTAATTTGATGTATACATTTTTCTTTTGGGCCTCTGCAAAAAAATAGCTATCATAACTTTGATACAATCTTCATATCTTGAAAAATGCTTTCGACTTCAGAGGATATAAAGGGTTTTAAATTATAGTTTATTTTTACTTCTGGACTCTGTTTAATCCTTGTGAATGTATCAAAGGCCTAAGTGCTTCAGACCATCCCAGGAGGAGGACAAGAAGAAAAAGAGAAGATGATGCAGATTGTTGATAGTGTTGAGTGTGCAGAGTTTGATAAGGGTCATTGTGTTTCAGGGACACAGGTGAGTCTCCTCCTGTGTTATACTACAACAACATGGGTTGCATCCACTACTACATGAGCAAGCCCCACCTCGCATGCTACTATCTGCAACGAGCCCTCCAGGAGAATCAGGCTGCTATGAGGAGACTTCCTAGAACAGATGCAGGTGAATTGCATGCTCCATGTTTTTCACGAACCTTAGCAAGTGGCATGGTTCATCATCAACAATAACTTTATGGCATAGGTCCTGTGTCTGTCTCCAAGATGATTATGCGAGAAATTCATATTTCCAGAGTTTCATTAGTCGTTCAATAGATTCCTAGCTTTAGAGCTTTAATTATTGCGTATTTTTTAGGTATTCTAGTGGTATTCAGTCTCATTATGTCTTTAATTAGTTTATCTATAGTCCCGTTGCTTTTATTTCCGGCAGCCAATCACATTGCAGAGCAACTACATTTAAACGTGTGCGTCTTGTCATTCGCTGCTGATGATGTTATGCACTTCCTAAGGCTCGATAAATACTTAATATAATCGCCCGCCATTTTGGTTCTTTCGTTGACATTCGCAGAAAGCACACGAGGATGTTATTTGCCGCTCAATTATTTACTCAATTACAGTGTGTTTAATTTGTTATCATAGGATCTACGACATGATAATGTGTAATTATTCAAACCTGCTTTACAGGGAGCTACTACCTGAAAGCCAGATTTGCATAATACATTCGTTACTGCAGGTACGTTAACAGAAAGTCACAATTTAAGTCACACAGCATTTGTGTGCACTCATAGTTGAGATCTGGCGTCTTGTCAGCTCATTAGAATTGTGTAGATATAAAGGAAAAATTGTGACGGTGTCGTGTATAGTTCCTGGGGTAGCTCAGTCGGTAGAACATTTGCGTGCTAAGCGATGGGATGGATACCCGGCCCTGGAACAATTTTTCCTTGAAATTATTCAATATTAGATACAATCAGTTATTAAAGTTGCGTGTCCTTCAACCAACTGCCTAAGCAGTACATTTCTTGCACATTTTTCGTTTGGCATTGTTGATGAAACTAATACAAAATTAATAATTTTCTTGCAGCTAAGCTAGTCTAAAATACAATGCATTCTACATGCTGTCGAAGTTTCTCCGACTTTTCACCATTAATAAAGTGAAATATTCTGATTTGCCATGTCATCAAGTAAAAAACAGAAAATTGCATTATCGTGCATATATTATTATTGACAGGCAGTGAAATTCGAGTTTAGTGAGCACAATGAAGTCTATATCAATACCACGTAACTTTTGTGCCAATTATGCTGCAGTATTCTCGTGATAACTGTCAAAATCATATGAACATGTGAAGTAGACGATAAAGCGGCTTCTTGTTTTGATTATTTGTTCTTTCGATCTCAATTTTCATCCATCTTAATGTCTCAATATTATACAGGTACACCATGCGCTCTCTACATTTGTCAAATTGCAGTAAATAAAATATGGCTACTGTAATGTGTTTCAATGTCTGCATTTCTTCTGTATTCCATCTTTCCGATTTTGCATGTTCTTAATCTTGGTTTAAGCACCAAATTGCTAAAAAAACTAACAAAATATGCTTTTATATGCACTAGAAGTTTAAATATGCATTAATTCCTTAAATATGCATATTATATGCACTATAAAATATTCACCTTTGGTTAGAAATAACTTGAAATGCGTTTGTATAATGGTGGTATATGATTTGCAACTAAGAAATAAAACATGCAAATATGCTAATCTCTTCCTCCTTGTATGACTAAATAAGCAATTATGAGCATTATAAAAGTGTCACATACCTATAGAATTTGTATATATTTATTTATTTGTTTATTTATTTATTTTGTTTGAATGTTGTTGTTGTTCTCTAATGGCCGCAATTTGGGATCATTTAACCCATTTTGCTTCTTGCTTCCCAATAAAGTTGAGAGAAGTTTTTATTTTGTTGTGCTTCCTTGTTCAGTGCAGTGCATGTGAATAGGTGTTCTCTTCCCATAGATGAACCTGGTAATTGCATAAGGTGTATTCTTCAGTATTAAGAATTCCAATTTTGCAGAGATGTGCTGCAAGGCAATCATGACCAGTGTTCAGTCAGAAGGAGGCAACAGCTTCTTGTCTTGGTTTTAAGCTATATATGGAGTATTTCTGCTTCTGATTTGGTTTTAATTTTGATGCCTAATGTGTGTGTACTCAAAACTTTGTTTTGTCTATGCAGTTTTGTACTTTTTTTTTTTTTTTTTCTCTAATTCATCAGCAATTTCATTCCCACTTATGCTAACGTGTGATGGTATCCATTGGAAGTGTATTTTCTTCTCTAAGTTTTCTAGTAATTTATTAGTTTTCGGATTTCATTAATTTTATTTGTAAGAGGCAATTTGTTTGATGCTATAGCTTGTATTGTAGCTTTTGAATCGACTAGTAAGACAGCATTGTGAAACATTTTCGGTCTGCATATTAATTGCTCTAGGGCAAAAAGGTATTGCTTCAATTTCTGCATCAAAATTTGATTTGTTTTCACCTATAGCTATTTAGTGTGAAAAAAGAGATGAGTGTACTCCAGCTCCGGCATTTGTTCCTCTATTTATTAATGAGCCATCTGTGTAGATGTACAGCCATTCTGATGATGAGTATCTCTCTGTAATAGTGCATAACATTATCTGTTTTAGTTCTTCTTTTGTATGTTGATCTTTCTTTACTGTTTCTGTTAAATCGAGATTAATGTTGTACCAGTGGTAGTCTAGTGGATTTTGTAGTGGTGCAGCTTTTTCTACTTCTGTTGTTATGTTTGAATGCTTCATTTAGTATTTAATAGAATTTAAAACTGAAGAGCCTACATTTTTTTTTTACCAAGGAAAAAGGCATGTAAGACGAAATTGTCAGCCTAGTGATGAAAGATGTTTCTATACTGAACTCTTGCTCACTTCTGGCTTCATAGTATTGGATCTATAACTCAGAAAAAGTATTCAAACAAGTCAGAAACAAAATTCTTTCATTTTTTTAATGTTTTAAATGCTTTTACGAAATTTGCAAATTTTACATTTTATGTGCTTCAATCAAACTTCTTAATGTATCCAGCTGTTTGCTGACAACATAAAGTCCACTATAGTCTTTTCAGTTCTTGTTTTCATGATAAATGAGGGGTATTTTGATCGGTGTTAATTATAGATGCCTGTTGCTAGTAGCCAGAGTTGGGGTGTAGTCAATATATATTGCAGGACTGTGTCTTCTGCAACTGGTACTGATGATTTTAATGTACTTCTTTTGTGGTTTATGGATGGACAGTATAGAAGAATGTGTTCCAGATCTTCATCATGATTATTACACCACAGACAAGTAGGATTATCAGAAAGGTGAAATCGGTGTAGGTACATTGTGTGAGAATGTGTCCTGTTCTGGCTCTTGTTAAAAATGTTGAACATGTCTGGGCAAGATTTTATACATTTCCAGGTCATTTGGCTTCTTTTGAACGGACTGTAAAATTTTTCCTTTGTCAGAAGGGAGCCAGTTGTTGATCCATAGGTTTATAAAATGAGAAGCAAAGGCATTGGATAGAGATATCACTTGAAGAGGTCTTGGTTACAAATATGTTGCCTGTTTTGCAATATTATCGACTTTCTTGTTTCCAGGTATGCCACAATGATTAGGTATCCATTTAAATGTTATTTTCTTTTGGAGGTTTTTTAGTTTACTTAATTGTTTCTGAATTGGAATAATTCTATATGCGTATGTGTGCTTCTGTCAACTGAAAGTTCTCCTCGAGGGAGACATTCTTCTGCAGGCTTGAAGTTCAAATCATTTTTCAGTCAGTTCCAAAATTGTTTGCGTGAGCCATTCTTTTTGTTATCCCATCTCTTATTCATGTTGCAGGGGAGCCATACTCAGGCCGTCCTCTCTTCACTCTTGGGTCCAATAAGCGCTACGAGCTGATGTACAACCTGGGTGTGAGCCTGCTGCATGCTGGGTGCCCCATTCAAGCATTTGACTGCTTGACTGAAGCTGTGCATGTATTCCACATGAACCCACGGCTCTGGCTGCGGCTGGCAGAGTGCTGTGTCATGGCACACAAGGCTGTGAGTACTGCCTGAATGTTACTTCCGTGTGCTATTTGAATCATTCTTATAACTATTTATTCATTACTAAATGCCAGCCTTGCATTAGGAACTGAATATCAATTTCTAGTAGGGAAGATGCATTGATTTTATTTTCCGTCAAAAGTGAGTTCTATTAATGAAAAATAAGTAATATTATATACAGGATGTTCCATCATGAAACGGACAAATTTTATCGTGTTCAGATGATCATTCTAAGCAAGAGAAAGTTCATAATAAACCATGAGTCGATTCAACTTCATTCTTAAGATACAATTTGAAATACCAATGCAACCCAGGTATTATTTATGAACATGTGAAATATCCAGTTTAACTCTTGCAATATCTGTTAGTTTTTGCTTCTCTTGTGCATTGAAAGGATGCATTAATCAGGATGATTGATGACATAATAATAATAATAATAATGGTAATAATATTTATTTGCCATTAAATAATTAAATTACAATAGGCTTCGTTAAAAGGAAACATTGCAGATTAAAAGACAAGAACATTCACCTCTCACATTAAAGAACTCGTGAACAGTATAAAAAGCCTTATTAGTTAACCACTATAAGAGAAATTTTTTAAAATGGGAAAGAGCAACACATTTGGCATTAACAGACAAGGCGTTAAAAATTGTATTCCCATAGATTCCCAACTTTTCAGTACTTTGGAAGTGTGACAATATTTAAAACTTAAATCATCATATGACCTAGTGCCATAATCATGAATGTTTGATCTACTACAATATTTATCCACATTTTCTCTTATAAAAATCAGGCAAGCAAAGATATAAATTTCATGAAAAGTTAGTATTTTATAGTCCTGCCATCTATCTGCAATATGCAGAAACTAAATCACACAAAGTGAAGTGGGTAGGCATTAGACATACACATAATTAATAAATAAGTTTTTACAATGTTCAAAATGAGATTTTCTTGCCATGATATGTGAAGCTCTTTTCTGCAATATAAAAATCTTGATGGCACTAGACGAATGGCCCCAAATGTGTACACCATATAGTAAATGACAATGAAAAAGACCAAAATATACACTACTGGTCAAAAGTTTTCGATCACCTATCATAACTATGAATTTGTGGTTAAAACAGGGATTTCGTTTTGAATATTCTATCATATCATATAATGCTAGAGAGAGAAAATATTTATTTTGTTGGTCTATTTAGTTTTTCCGATGTGTTTGTACATTGAAATAAAGTATATAGTTGTTTTCATAGCTGATCGAAAACTTTTGACCAGTAGTGTACATTCATAATAACTTGTTGTCTTACACAGTTTACAAATCTCCGAAGAACGTGCGAAACTCGAAACAACTTATTACAGGCAAAAGATACATGTCCATTCCAGAGCAGTTTTTGATCTAAATTGAATTCAAGTAGTTTCACGGATGAGAAAATATTTTGAACTGCTCTAAGACTAGACGTCATTTCTTGAGTTTTATTCTTGTTTAAGATAAATTAATTACTGGCAAACCAATATTAAGTTGCACTTTATACCTCAAGGTCTTGATTTATATTTATAAAATGTGTATCATCTGCATACAAAACTGAAAAAGGAGATGGTACATTATAAACAACTAGTGGCCTGAAGCAACAATAGCTGCTTGTATAGTGGATGACTATTTAAAAATAAATAAATAAATATACAATTAGACTAAAAAATTAAGCAATAAGGAACACAATACCTTTGTACAATGTCAGTGAAGGCAGCAATTCGATCCAAACACAATTCTTTACATATTGAATATGCGAACATTTGAGTCAAACACAACACTGATTGAAAAACATAACTTGACACAATTAGAATGAGACTTATATTGCAATAATATATTTTCTTTATAAACAATGTTTTGTGTATATGCTATATCACTATCTTGCCTTGTTCACTTGTATTTGTAATCACAACTTGTATATCTTGTGGATTCTTGACATGACTGAATACAACATACAATTGTTCATGGGTGAACAAAGACTTAGAAAGGTAGATGCCAAGTTTCTTAAATGTCCGCTCTTGTGCCTTGTTGATGGTCATAGCAAATGCCAGTCTCAATAGGAACTGCAGTCTTGTCATTCAGAAAGGCATATTTTGATCAGTAGAAATTAGCTTTATCCTTGGCATAAAAACAATGTTTCCTTTCCAGCAGCTGTAATAATTTCAAGTTTCACAGATTTTTCCATTAAGCCATGTACATCATGCGAACTCCATGAACTAAGCCAGAGCTCAAATTCATATTTCTGACGAGCATAACAATTGCACCAACTTTGAGGATGAATTTGTGTGGTGGCATTCCTGAGGGTGTAATGGAATTCAGATATTCTAATGATATATTTAACTTTTTTACCAGGTCATCTGTGATGATTGAGTTGACACTGCAGTACTCCTTGGAATCCCCTGCAATTAAATGGATCACTTGTTGATTTCATAACAATTGTTATTGAGAGAACACACAATAACTCGGGTCGAATATTCATCAACCATACAAGCATTTAATGAATTACCAAAAACATGGCTGACATCCAAGTTTTCATTGCATAAAAAGTTATTTGGAATGTTAATAATATTTTCATTAAGATTATTAAATTGATGTGTTCCATTTCCTAATTGAAGTAACCACTCAGAAAATGCTCGTTCATTGACATTGGCTCGCATATTTTGGGTAAAATGAAAAATAATAAAGGAATTCCAAATTTTACTGTTCTGAATGCAGGATTTCAGGATTTGAACTCGACTTGACATTGGCACCACTGGCAATAGCTGCCTGAAATCACCACCGAAAAGAATAACTTTCCCACCCATTGGAATATTATCTAATGATTGATCATTACATTTCATCATGTCTCTTAGCAAACGGTCCACACAGTCAACTGCTACAGCAGAGTTCATCGATGCTTCATCAATGAGAATAATAGATGCTTCACGTAAAACCTTAGCTCTTTCAGTGTTAGCCTTGATGCAAGAAACTGACGAAGATGTTATAGAACAGGAAGATTACCTGATCAATTATAGTTGAGAAAATCTCGGAAAAAACCCAACCAGTTAATCAGCCCGAGCGCAACTCCAGATCGACAGTCAAGCACCTCAGCAGACTGAGCCACACTGGTGGCCAACAATGTTGTTAACTTTTATACAATATACAGTACATTGTTCATTGTTGGTAACGAGAAAGCAAATATGTTAGCAAAGAAAGGAACTTATATCAACTTAAAAACAAATTTCAAGTTCCCATATGAATCAATAAAGCGAGTCATAAAAAGAATAAGTTACAGCGAACAGGCAAATCATCAAAATTCGAAATGGAAAGAATCATTCAAAGATCCAAAACTAATTCCTGATCTACCTCGAAAATCTGCCGTGGCCATGTTTAGATTGATTACTGGTCATGATTGCCTCAGTAAACACCTCCATCGTATTGGAGTACTGAATTCACCTAAATGCTTACTGTGCACCAGAGAAGAGGACATGGAGATGGAGCACCTGGCTAATTGTGAAACTCTTAGGACATTTGTGGACCTTCCATCAAAATATTGGGAAGCAAGAAGGATAATGACTTCATTGTTAAATCCAGAGCATTAGATACACACACACACACACACACACACACACACACACACACACACACACATTGTTCATTTTTTCATATTTTTTTTAAGAAAATTTCAATATTCCATAATTTTGTTATTACAATTTCATTTTTTTTTCATTTCATTTATTATATTCCATAGATCTTACATGAGCAATGAAGCTTTAAGATGTGGAACAAGTCAAAATTTTACATATTACAATTACAATTTTTGCAAATTTTTACAATTTTTACAGTTTTACAATTTTGTAATTTTCTACAATTTTTTACAATATTTTGGGGAGCTGTAGTGAGATGATGTGAGGCCCAGGGATTCGCCAAAAGATTACCCAGCATTTGCCTTATGGTTGGGGAAAACCTCGGTAAAAACCCAACCAGGTAATCAGACCAAAGGGGGTGAAATGAAGTGAGGCTGAGGACTCGCCATAGACCATCCGGCTTCAGTCCCACAGCTGGGGAAGAAATAGTTATTACTATCAGTGCAATAGTTTCTGATGCAACGTTAATTTCTATTACCTTCTGCTTCAGTTAGAAGCAGAGAATGTTATCTCCGAAAAGTACAAATTTTTGCTAAGAAAATCAATGCTTTTCTGAATCACACTGAAATGTCTGTAAGAATAAATTTTCTACATATTGTAAAAATATAAAAAGTTTATCTTCATAAACAAATGAGCAATCATTAAATAAACAACAGAATTCACCCTTTTTCCTTCCTTCTGTAAAGTTGCGTTTTTGGAGTTAATGTTGTCTGACTCTAAGCCCTCGATCTATTCTCAAAATGTTGTCGGTCTCTCGCATTTTGAAATGAATTATGCACTAAACTAAAAAAAAAAAAAAAAAAAAAAAAATACCAAAAAAACTGATGTGAAACAATCACATGACCTTCTTTATCCCTCTGCTTTACTATAAACTTAAATGAGATTTGAAAGTACCCTCCAATTAAAAAAATGCTTGAAATAAAAGTTATTTAGATGAAAGTAACAAACTCTTTTCACTTCACATTGCAATCTTGGTTGTGAACAACAGTTGAACATCGTGAAACATAAGGTGCAAAGCATACTTTCATTATTTGAACCACAGCCTTTTCTATAGGCCTACACAAAACCCCCATTACTGACACCATTCAGGACCTCTAACCTCTAATGAAACTATATTACAATTTTCTAATATACACAGAGGTGCCAACTATTACGGATTTTTCATAATTATTACGAATTTCTCCCTACTATTACAGCCAAAGGGAAAATTATAACAGAGAAGCAAAATGATCACAGTGGATATATTTATTTCTTCTGAAAAGATTAGAAGAAATGTGTAAAGACATTTCCAGTTGAGACTGAGTTTCTTAAACATGCAGGAGTGTAGATATTTCACACAGAAATAATTTCTTAAATATTTTATTCAAAGATTTCCAAATTTGGTTAATGAAGATAAACATGATAGACTTGAAGAGCAATGTATAGCTTACCAATGCAGTATTTTTCCTGAATACATTATAAATAGATCTAGAATAGATGCAAACAAGGTCAAAATTGTAGATTTCAGAAATGAACCTGAGTACAAAACATTAAATAAACTTGTGTTTGCAGTGTGTCTCACAGTGACTCTTCTACAGAAAGAGTCTTCTGTGTCATGAGAAAAAATAAGGCAAAATTCATGCCTATCAACACTGGAACCAATATGACTTCACAAGTAGAAATATGCTTCAAAAATAAATTTGCAGAAAAGCAACTGCTAAGTAAAAAGACATACCACAAAGCATTTTTTTTTTTCGCAGAAGAAGTGAGAAGTAGTGTGTACTTACTTACTTACAAATGGCTTTTAAGGAACCCGAAGGTTCATTGCCGCCCTCACATAAGCCCGCCATCGGTCCCTATCCTGTGCAAGATTAATCCAGTCTCTATCATCATACCCCAACTCCCTGAAATCCATTTTAATATTATCCTCCCATCTACGTCTCGGCCTCCCTAAAGGTCTTTTTCTCTCCGGTCTCCCAACTAACACTCTATATGCATTTCTGGATTCGCCCATATGTGCTACATGCCCTGCCCATCTCAAACGTCTGGATTTAATGTTCCTAATTATGTCAGGTGAAGAATACAATGCGTGCAGTTCTGTGTTGTGTAACTTTCTCCATTCTCCTGTAACTTCATCCCGCTTAGCCCCAAATATTTTCCTAAGCACCTTATTCTCAAACACCCTTAACCTATGTTCCTCTCTCAGAGTGAGAGTCCAAGTTTCACAACCGTACAGAAGAACCGGTGAAGTAGTGTGTACTAATTATACATAATATGCTTTACATATGACGTTGACATATTTACTTTTGGATTAATGATAACCGAGTTGAAAGGTTGGCACCTCTGTATCTGTGTTGTAGATTCCACAAATAGATCAATAAATATTTCTTTTGTGTTACGTGATCAGTCAACAATTGTGTTACTTGAATACATGTAGCTCCTGCTAAAATATAAGTTTATTATGTGTGGCATACTGATTTTAAAACTTGTGGATTTACGGGGAAAATGCTGTCTGTTCATTCCTCTGCAGGACAATGAGAGTGACTTCAACATCCATGCACGACGCAAGGACCTGGTGCAGGGTGTGGTGGGTGCAGGCTCGCACCGAAAGATCAACCTTACACCACAGCTCTCCAAGGACACCAAATACAGTTGTGAGGGCCAGTCCTTTGCAATACCTGTGGCCACGGTGGAGTTTGCATCATTGTGCCTGCGCAATGCTTTGCTACTGCTACCTGACTGCCAGCCTGAGGAGGCAGCACCTGACACAGCTGACGTGACTGCACCTGGCAGCCATTATGTGTATGCGGCACCATCCAATCCCCTAGGCACCCACGAGGCAGCGAGCCTCAAATGCTCTGTGCTGGCAATGAGTGCGTATGTGGCACTGTGCCTGGGTGACTACATCGTGGCACTGGACCATGCGCAGATGTTGCTGGTGCAGCCCACACTCTCTGGAGTACACAGGTCAGACTCAGGGGCTCTCATTGTGTTTCTGTTGGTTTTCAAACTGTGTGTATGTGTCTGTTTACATGTGTGTGTGGTTGGGTAGGTGGGATGTATGTGGGCATGATAAAAAGAGAGGAGTCAGAGAGAAAGAGGGAGGGGGGAAAGAGGGGGAGATAGAGAGAGGGAGCGAGAGAGGCTAACCTGTGTCTTGAATATAACATATTTATTTATTTATTTCTCATCAATCTTGTCTGAACATGGTAGATTTGATGCATTCTAATTCAAATCCGTCATTCCCATATCAAATACAAAGTAAATATAACGTAATAGTTTCACCACTACTAACCTATGAATTACTTTTTAATTTAATTTAATTGAACTGTTAGACTATCATCTTATTTGCACACAAGACACCTAAATTTAAATCATTTCGAGTCCAATTGAAATTTTTGGTGAAGAGAGATGGTATCTAGGGCAGGTTTTCCAGGGCAGTTTGTTTCCTCTGTCACAACTCGCCATTTATCCAATAACTATGATCATCATTGTTCTGATGTAATGTATATCAACAGGCTGCAAAAGGGTATCTGTCGGATACAGGGGGGAGAGCCATTAATCCTTCCCATTGAAGGCTTTAAGGAACCAACCTGGACAAATACCCAATGTCCCATCTCTACCTTCCCATGGTGCAGTTGTTAGTAAGCATAATTTTACAAGCTGAACTAAAGGGAGGGGCTACTCATCAATTAGCACCGGTCAGCTTGATGAGTTAATGACTGAATTTGGTATAATTTTCCTCTATTCAATACCTAATTCCCTCTTTATCCTTTCCTATCCAGTCCTCTGACTGAACTCTTACTTTCTTCGACCCCGACGGCATTAGAGCATTCGAGGCCTAGGGTTCATTTCCCTTTCCTTCCTCCTCTTTCTACTTCTCTGTTCCTAGTGCTGACCTGCTATGGCACTAAAATCGTCCTCCAGTGGCTTAATGAGGGAAAGCTGGTGATCAACAAGATCTCCCAGCTAGGTCCAATGGACCCGTCGACCAACAGCAGGTGTAGTCCTCCAGACATTCTGGGGGTTGTGTGTGAATGAAGTTGCCACCAAAACGTTAAAATATGGTGTTCACTTAAATCGGCTACAACTTGCCATTTTCACCTCAAAATCTGTGCTTCAGTGGCTGGCCATGATAATATCTTTGAAAAATATTGGAGTTCAAGAGGTCAAATGACTTTATTGTCAAACGCCTGGCATTAGAAAACAACAACAACTTTTTAATTTTTCAGCTCTGCTAATTACAGTATAGTACTATTTAATATTTGTATATCTACCACACTATACTATACAGCACAACACTAATGCAGTAATAATAATCATATGTAAATAATAATAATAATAATAATAATAATAATAATAATAATAATAATAATAATAATAACAATATAATATCATAATAAACTCACTTCACTATATTTACCATTTCTAAATGTTTTACTATTATTATTCTTTTTCATCTTTTAACTTGTTTACTAAACTGTTTAACAAGTTACTAATTTGGTTACTCCTTAACTAATATCTTCTGTAGAGTGAAGGATTCTCTCACATTATAATCTCTCTTCAACTAGTTCTTTTATTAATATTAGAGGAGAAAAATTCGTCCAGCACCGGGGATCGAACCCGGGTCCTTGGTTCTACGTACCAAGCGCTCTCACCATTGAGCTATGCCGAAGTCCAATCCACAGTATCGGATCGAACTCTCCTCCTCTAGTGTTTTTTTTTTTCCTTTATGGCCTGACTCCAAGTTGGGCATGTATGTTGACATTTTATTAAGTCAACTGCCATTTTACAAAGAGTGCACTCAGTTGAGTGACTTGGTGGCCTGGATTCCACAGTAATGTGCACAGTAATCTGTCAGAAATATGCAGTGTTGCTAGAAGAATTTACTATAGATTATTATTTTTTGATCCTACAGAATATATCCTACAGATAAAAAAATAATAATAATCTTTAGTAAATTTTTCTACCAACAGTGCATATTTTTGTACAGATTACTGTGCACATTACTGTGGAATCCCAGCGACCAAGTCACTCAACTGAGTGCGCTCCTTGTATAATGGCAGCTGACTTAATAAAATGTCAACATACATGCCCAACTTGGATTCAGGCCATAAAGCAAGGCCGGGCAGCAAGAGCGGATTCTATTGTCTCACAGGGAGCCATATGATTTCTCTTCATCCCCTTTCTTCCCCGCCGCACACCGTGCAGTGTTGATTCAGTGATGGATGAATATTAAGTGTCCTTGTTTAGAGTCTGGATCCACTCTTGATGCCCAGTCCTGCCATAAAGGGAAAAACATTGGAGGAGGGGAGTTCGATCCGGTGCTGTGGATTAGACTTCGGCGTAGCTCAATGGTGAGAGCGCTTGGTACGTAGAACCCAATCCCTGGTGCCAGAGCAAATTTTTCTCCTCTAATATTAATTTTTACCATAACAGATATGTTCTGTAGGACCAAACGAATAATAATCTTTAATAAATAGTTATTTTATCTTTTTTTCCCATCTAATTTTGACTCTGAACAGAAATTTACCTAAGTTATTAAGCTGGTTAATGTTTAACAGCCCACTTAGCTTTGTGAAGGCTATTTTCTCGTTTATCTTAAAAAATTTATTGTCTATTCCACTAATTCTGAGATCAATTGTTGCTGTGCATTTTAATAGTATATGTATTGTGTCTTCCAAACACCAGCATAGGGGACAGATATCCTTGTCCACATTACCTCTTCTCTCTTTTTGAGTCTCCAAATACCCAATCTCCACCAGGCTAATCCTACTCTCACTTCTCTTGTGTTTGATCTGACATACTCTTCCTGTTCCCAGAAAGTTTTCATTTCTCTATAATATCTTAATGAATCCAAGTTCTTTATATTACTAAAAACCTCCTGTCTTGAGATTTCGTATTCTCTAGCATTTATAGTTTTACCAATAACCTTGACATTTAGAGTTCCTATTTCTTTCCATAACCAATTTAGACCTAATATGTTTACTTCTGATTGTAATTCTTTTAACCAATTCGATTTCAGATCAGTGAAGATAATATGTACTTTCTCATATATATGCCACATGTTCAGAAACAATAAAATTCATAAAATTCCTGTTTATAGTTTACTTTCTTCAACTATCATACCATGAAATCGAACTCGTCTGGATTTCAAAGGATGATAAAATTCTTCGTATTCTCTAGCTCTTATAGTTTTACCAATAATCTTGACATTTAGAGTCCCTAGTTCTTTCCATAACCAATTTAGACCTAATATGTTTACTTCTGATTGTAATTCTTTTAACCAGTTCGATTTTAGATCAGTGAAGATAATATATACTTTCTCATACATATGTCACATGTTCGGCGACAATAAAATTCATAAAGCTCCTATTTGTAGTTTACTTTCTTTAACTACCGAACTCGTTTCAAAGGATGATAAAATTCTTAGCATGGCTTTCTCTGGAAAAGAAGTAACATCGTAGATTTTGTGTCATATACAGAGAGTGTCAAAAAAATGTATACACACTTCAAGCAAAGAAAAAACTATGTTAACATAACAAAGCTGAATTCACACAAACAGAAAATGATGAGCATTAATCATCTTAGACGTCTACAGTTATAACAGTTGCTCAAAATGCCCACTATGGGCGTCGACACACTTCTGAGTACATTGAACTACTGTTCGAGCAACGTTTGCAAAAGTGTCCTCAGCAATTGCAGCACATGCCGTTTCAATTTCTTCCCTAAGTGCTGCCAGTGTAGCTGGTTTTCTATGGTATATAACATTCTTAAGAGTGTCTCATAGGTAAAAGTCCAATGGAGTTATATCCGGAGAATGCGGTGGAAACTCAATCAAACCTCTATGTCCTATCCATGCCCTGGAAGATTGTCTCAAGGTATGCACGTACATCTCGGTGGTAATGTGGTAGTGCACCATCCTGTTGGAAGTAAAATTCCTCATTTCCATAGAGTGTACGAATGGTGGGTAAGACGGACGTGGGTAACATGTTCAGGTACGCTTGGCCAGTTACTATTCCATCAAAAAAGAAAGGTCCAATTAGACCCCTAGATGACAACCCACACCAAACATTAATTCCAGGTAAATTAACAGCCTCTTCTATAAAAACATGTGGATTGTTTGCACACCAGTAGACACAGTTATGCCAGATAATAGTGCCATTCAACTTAAATTGTGCCTCACCGGACCAAACAACTTTCCCTACGAAGGCCTCATCCTCTTGCACCATGTTCCAAAACCACTCACAGTACTGCATTCTCCGATCAGGGTCATCTTCATTAAATACATGCAAAAGTCTTGGAATGAAAACTTTCAACTTTGCTTTTTAATAATACGACTTATGCTGGTTCTGCTAATCCTAGTCTCACATGCACATTGTTTTGTAGATTTCTGCGGTGAGTGCTCAAAATGTTCCAAAACTATAGCTGAGGAGTGGGGCTTGTTGATATGCGAGGTCTCCCGGATCTGCCCTTGTAAACATCGCATACGGTACGATGAGTCTCAAATTTGTCACGAATGTGTGCAATTGTTAATCGTGTTAGTGGTTCTGTTCTGTACTCACGTCTCCATTGCCGTTGAACTTCAACAACATTCTCGGTTCTCCAATACCACTTCAAAATTGCTTTCCGCTGTTCAAATGATAATCTTGGCTCCATTTTGTTGTTGTTGATTGACCTATCGCACAGCAATGCTAGCATGACATGAGTCTCATCTGTTTACAGGACATCATACTACACATTATTGTTGTTTTTTGGTCCAACTTTGAAATATATTAAATAGATATCTCCTGTCAAAGTGGGTATACATTTTTTTGGCACACTCTGTATTTATGGCACATGAAATAACCCTGCCTCTGATAGGGCACTGCAAGCAAAATTTGTCGGTTCTTTCCTTGCCTGTGTTTAACAATACTTAATAAACACGTTAGTAGAAAGTATTTCTTTGAACAACAAGCATTATTCGGCCATCAGAAGCGAAACTCTGATGCAGAAAAATCAACACTGTAGTCATCTGTCCATTTGTAAATTCTCCCACACCATTCTCTGTGCTAATATCTTGAGCAGAAATTCTTGATGCTTCAGTAGATGCATGTCATTATTGCAAATATTAACATAAAATACCGATTTATGTAATGTAATTGCCACCTAAAGTCTTAGACTTGTACAATTCTAATGTTAAAACTTAAAAGTAGTTCTGAAATGTCAAGACAGTAAATCTCAAGAGACAGTTGATTCCAAACTATTATTTACAGTGTAAATACAACTCTTAACGCTGCATACACATTAGGATACTATGTATTTTAGATACTTTTTAAATACATGGATTTGAAGGTACAGTTCTGATATGCATAATCAGTTCTTACTTTTTAGAACATGTGATTGAAAGTTTTTAAGTTTTAGTAAATTCCGTGAAAGTTTTAATTTTAATTTTAGTGTGTGATGTGGTTAAAAGATATGAGGAGTCTGTTCCAAAGCATATTAAGTCCACTGATGTAATTTTTTCAGGAGAGAAAAAAAACTGTTTATGTGCCAACTAAGAGAGGTAAATTAAAATACTACAATTATTACTTACTGGAAGAACTTCATTTATCAGAATCAATTATATTTGAAATCACTTTCACATAAGACTGTCCTGAAATTCAGAAAATATGGACATAATACGGTTTGACATGAACATAAAAAAAGAAAAAAAATTCTTTCTCAGTATTTGTAAACATTCAATCAAAGTTTATTGTGTAAGTAATAGATAACACTCCTTGATTTACTCCTATATAACATTGAATCACAAAGATATAATGTTCTTTAATGCTAACGATCTGGATCAACTTTTTTTTTTTTTTTGTTGAGAAAACCCTTTCCTTGACCCTGCATATATCATGTTCAGGAATTGGACAACACTGGAACCGACCTTTCCCATGCTAACATGGTGGTTCGAACAGTGTTAAATCAGGATCTTTATCATTGTTTCTGCAGATTGAAACAAGAATACCGCATTGTACATTACATGATTATTGTAGAAAACAGTTTTTAATGAAAATAAGTCTCCTAAACACCAATTAATTATTACAGTAGAACCTCTATTATCCGTGGTAATGAAGGGAGTGGAGTGAACGGTTAATCGAAAAAATCGGATAATGCGTACTATAAAAGGTGCTCATAAACTAAGTCCATAATACAATTTCGTCATTTCCCCCGTGGTCTTTTCTTTTAACACGCTAGGTAGTGGATCATAAGTTCACTAATTTAAGTCTAGTTTTCAATGACATTTTTAATGGCCAAGGAAACTCCTTATGACAGCTGTCTGTGGAAAGATAGTAATAGTAGAGGTCTCATGTTTACAGATTTGATGCACTTTATATTTTTTCATTAAATCGTGCACAGTTGTAATTCCTATCTCATATCGTGATGAGAGAGTTTCTCATTTCCCAAACCACTCAATTGCTTGCACTTTTTTCGTAGCAAACACGTTTTCTTTGACACCTATGGAAGACATTTTGCACAGAAGTTAGACAGTACGACCACTCGACAAGTATATCATACTGCGTAAGGATAAAGGTTTGTAAAAAACACTCTATAGAAAAAAAATTCGTACTAATGTAATGTACAGTACTCGTATTTTTTCTGCAAAACAAAAAGAGCGGAGAGAAAGACAATCGGATAATTCACCAATCGGTTAATACGGTGACGGATAATCGGGGTTTTACTGTATTAGAAAATATGATAAAAATATTATACTGAAGTTCACTTTGTTGCTGTCGTGCTGTTTTCTTCTTCACTCTTTTCCTGCTTCCTTGCTATTCTCACCTATAGGCACTTCTCCCTTCATTTTCATGGATCTCACATGCACAACTGGACTGCAGTGGCACTGAACTGATACAAAGTTTGACAATAAGTCAATACTGTAAATTGGCGCTGGTTTTTTTCAGTGCAGGAAAACTTGACATACAACCTTAGAATGAAAAGTATTAATTGGTTTTGGACAATACGGTTTCACGCGAACAAAGACATGGACATAATACGGTTTGCCACAAACATCCAGTTTCATGCATCCTTTTCAAGGGGATTTAATACAGTTAAAACCAAACAGACTTCAAAGCATGATAGAGCATGTTCAGAACTACACAAAATCATAAAAAACTCAATTTCGCCCGTGGGTGGACTTAATACGGTTTGAAACTGACCTTCTTATATATTCCATTGTGTCACTAAAATTTTATATGCTTTAGTTTACCATGGATGCACTTCACTCGTTTTTTTTTTAGAAATGTTATTTTGTACCCCTTTGGGTCTGACACCCCTCAATTGTAATTTTCTTGTCTCAATTAGAATGATAATTGACAATCTTATATAACTGTATACAAAAATATCGATCAGATTAAGGTAATATATTATTACATATCATTTTACAGGTCCCTATGATTCTAGATGACTGGTAGAATCGTTTGTGTAAGGAAGGATGGATTAGAATGACCTCCTTTGTGCCAAGTGGTTAATATACCCATCATAGATTCAAAGTTCACAGATATAAACTTGATTAATTCCTGATGTCAACGACCTGAATATTCCATCTGTGAAACTCAATAAAACAATCATTCCGTTTAGCTTTACCGTAAAAAATCTTGGAGTGCATTTCGAATCTAATCTCAATTTGGATACACATATTAAATATACAATGTAAGAAGGCATTCTCTATTTTCCATTCACTAAAAAGATTGTATCATTATCCATCTAAATTAAAACAAACCTTGGTACAGACACTCATTCTATCTGACTTTGATTACTGCGACGTTTTGTTCAGTGATCTCATGATTGATTCTGCTCAGAAACTACAGCGTGTTCATAATGTGTGCGTCCGCTTCATTTGTAATGTTCGATACTATGATCATATCTCACCTTCTTTCGAGAAGTCATCATGGCTTAGGTTACATGAGAGGAGAAATCTGCACTCGCATTCTCTCTTGTATCGAATTATGCACACTTCATCCCCCTCTTATTTATTCGCCTGTTTTCATACTCTCTCTCACTATCATAATATTAATACTCAATCACAACACAATAACACGCTAGAAATTCCACTCCACACATCATCTCTGTATTCCTCATCTTTCACTGTTACTACCTCTCGTCACTGGAACTCTCTGCCATCTAAAGTCAAGGACTACCGAACATTGAAATCTTTCAAATCCAAGTTAGAAAATTATCTTATGACGAGTTGCCAAACTAACTTACTATTATGACAAGTGTTGTATTGCATGTTTCCACGTATTCACATTTTTTTTTATGTTCTAGTGATATTTAACTTATTTTATCTTTTTTGTTTTCATATTTCCTGATAATGGTATATCTATAATGTGATAACTTGAGTTATATATACTCATAATTTTCCTTACTATGTGTACCTAAAAATATTGTATTCATTGTATGCTTTGTACTTCACTATTTTATTATTATTATTATTATTTTATTATTATTATTATTATTATTATTATTATTATTATTTTATTCAGTTTTGTGTGTAAAATTGTAGTGTACTTTGTAAATTTGTAGTGTTTTTTGTAATACAGTTTTACTCCTGGTTGGGTGTTAGAGAAGGCTGTATGGCCTTAACTCTGGCAGGTTAAATAAAAATAAATTATTATTATTATTATTATTATTATTATTATTATTATTATTATTATTGAGGGTGACTAATTAAAAAAATTCACCTTGGAACAGATGCACTATAGGGGCCACCTATCACACATTATACGCAAAAAAAAAAAAAGGTCAGCGGAAGTAATGGTTCGATTAGAGTTTTTAGCATTCGATATTCGATAAGCAGTAAATGTTACCAAATTAAAAAATTAAATAGAAAAATTTAAACAGTTTTTTACTACTGATGTTATCTTAGTCACTTCGTATTATATTTTTGGTCCAGGGAAAATATATTTTACTATTACTGCCGTTATTTCCATTTTGAAGTAGGCTGCAAGTCAACAATATAAAACTAACTGTTAATTTAGAAGTTGGCAACGTATTTTATGTCGATTATATCAACAATACTTATTGATAATAGCATTCATACCATTCAACCAATAAGGAGATTCGCCCCTATAATGTATCTGTGCCTTCACCTTAACAGTATCAGGATGAAATTGAATTGGAGGAATGAGACTGAAATAATAGACATATGCAACCTGTGCAGGATGCTGGGACACTTATATGCAGCAGAGGCTCTTGTGTTACTGGACAAGATCTCGGATGCCATAGAACACCTGAACCCTGAGCATGTGAAGGAGCTCACACAGATGTTCCCTCCGAATGAGAAAGATGCTGACCGTGAGAAAGCTGACATTGGCACTGAACAGCACAAACCTCTCAGAAGTAAGCATGATGCACAGCAGTAGCCAGGAGAAAAATGTAGTGATTAAGTTTCCAGTTGTCACAAAGTTAACAATTGAATAACTAAACGGAAAAACATTGCAAGCACCAAATTAAAATTTTACAAGAACAGAAAAAAAATAGTTGATGTGTAGGGTTGAAATGCTTTCCCACAACCTCCTAGATTCTACTGCCTATATTGAACATTGTGCTTCCATTTTCAACCAACAGAGTTCACTGCTGCATAAAACAGAGTACATGCAACTTGTTTATATTAAAACATTGCAATGGGAAATAAAATATTGCTTTCAATGTTTTTCTCTGAAATGTTCAATTATTATATGGCATTTTTTCTTCTGTAGAGGATACACAGTTGGTAGGTACACAGTAGAACACTTGCAATAATTTATTACACACCTTGCTTACATTAACAATAGCATCTATTCTTCTGTAACTGGTGTGTGTGTGTGTATCTAAAGCTACGGTTTGTTTACAGCGATTATTGCCGGGTGCACATCGCTGGCGATTGTCGCCTGGAGTTGCTAGCAGTTAAAATGAGTGCATATGGTTTCTTTACAGTGGTGATCACAGACGATCATCACCAGCATTTATAATCGCCGGCGATGTGCGTCGTAAACAAACTGTAGCTTAATGCCTGGCCACTTCACTTTACGTGATTCAGGTTCTGCAAGACTGTGACCCATTTTCAATTTTGTACACCACTTCGGTGGGCCACGCTGTACATGATGTATATCTGTGAAGAGTTATGTTGTGTACTAGGGTGAGTGTAGTAAGTGTTCGTGTAAGTGTAGTGTAGAGAATGGGTGAGGATGATGATCGAGAGGAAGGGAGAAGGGGAAACCAGGTGCCAGCACATAGCCTACTCCTGTCGAATAGCATCAAGGAGGCTGCCAGGCTTAACATTCCCATCCGACATACGAATCACTATCAACAGTGGATATGCCTTCTCTTCATATGCACTACAGAGAGATTTGGGATTTAACAGGCATATTGGTGCACAATTTAGTGATTAGATGTTGTAACTGGTATTATTGTCAAAATACGTAAACAACAGCAGCGAACTTGAGAGAGTACATTGTGTGTTTACTTTCTGAAATAGTTGAGGGGAAGAAGCATCATCCAGTTTCGCATGCATTTACGAAGATTTCGATATACAGTGAAATGCCGCTATTACGAATGCCGCAATTACGAATTTTTCAGAATAACGAAATAATTTTTTAGTCCCTGCCATTTTACTATTAATTTACATGTTAAAAATGTTCAGTTTAAAGAACGCATAAGTAACGAACTATTCAGGTTAACGTAATAATAATTCATCCTGCTCCAAAACCCAAAAAACAAAATTTTATTTTAACGAAATCAGGCCTAATAACAGAGCCATCTTCAGTTACAAGCCGGAGCATGGGTAGGTTTGGCAACACTGAGTGGAGGCGGGGGAGGCGAAATAAAGGCATGACGTTTGACATTTTAGTGCTTTGATTTCGTTGTCACATGTACATTTTCGACATTGATACAAAACTAAGTGCATATGATCAAGATTCAGTGTATTCATGTACGTAATTTATTACAGAATCCGAAATGTTATTTTATTTGAGTTTCAGAATACTGCGTAAGTACTTGCATACAACCACTTATAACTTTAAAAAATTAAAAGCATACGTGTTTTTTATTGATGGTACAACGGAAAATAAATAAATACTTAAAGAAATGTTACTTGTACCAAAAATAAATAAAATAACGACGTACTTTCACAGTACCCTATTCCAATCAATTAACCATTATGTGGGTAGTAAATTGACAATGTTTTGCCGCTTTATGTTGTTTCACCTCTGACATGAAAGGTCTAGGATGTCATATACATTTTAATTTCATGTGATTATCTATCGTGCTTTTCTATAAATATTTCAGATGCCCAGGAAGCCAGTTTTAGTTTGAACCTCGCCAGTCATCATAACAATACTGTTATCCTAAATTATTTGTTACAAATTTTCTAAAATATAATTTTAAATAGGCCAAGGCCAAGTATAAATATCTATGAAAAAATGAAGAAACATACCTTCAACATAATATGTAACAAAGCACATCATTATCTATTAAGTATGTGCCAATTAGTGTGAACTCGGTGAACTTTAAATTCTGTAAATATGAAGTGAAAAGAAACATGTTTATAACTAATTTATTACAACCGAAATAATATTAATAAACAAACCTTGAAAACCAACAAAGTGAGTGTATGCATCTACAAATATAGACAGTTCTGACGTATAGCAGGTATTCCGAATCTTCAACAAAACTACAACATTTATGGGATCACAAAATAGCTGTTTACAATGAACTTGAAAATCAACGGCGTAACTTTATTAATATAGCAGGCGAGACCCAACAGTTTGGCTAGAATTCTGATACACCATAAACCACAAGTAAGACTATAAAAATGTAGTTTATACAATGTTTAATATTTAGAAGAATTGTTCAATCATTTTGTCATTAATAATAACCGTAAAAATTGCCAAAGACTGCAGCCATATTTTCATTTATTGTCTTGTTTTTATCACCAACACGCACTTAGTTTATAATACATCAACAATTAATGTTTGGTATGACCGCGAACATAATTCCATCGACACACATTTATATTGTAACATAAATTTACATTGAAAATCGCTATTAGCACAAACATGTGTTCTGGATAGTAGATCTTTGTTTGACAGTTAATTACAGTGTTGCTGATGTATGGCTCCAGCTTGTAACTGAAGAAGGCTCTGCTACACAGAACATTAAAATAATAGAAGTGCACGGCGCATGTTACAACAGGGAAGCAGAAAACAAATGGTGCACTCCTGGTGGTCAGGCAGTGAAGCTTAACATTTGAATATATTTAGTGCGAAATCGGTGGTTCTAGTTTTAGTTATACTTGATTTCGCGAGAAGTTGCAGATTCGTAACGAGATCGAAATAAGTATAGTATACGAAAATATCAGCATGTTAATATTGATAACGAATTCATGTCAACAAGAAGAGCAGACATTATAGCCATCGATTGCCGGAATCAAAGAAGCCTCATTCTTGACCCCACTGTCCGTTTTGAGAAGGATGATCAACAAGCCAATGATGTTAACGATGAAAAGAAGTCTATTTACAACCCATGTATTCCTCACTTCAGTGAGAGATACAAAATGAATATTAATACATGTGTAGTGAAAGGACTTCTTTTTGGCACTAGGGGAACTTCATTTAAGTTAACCAAAACCATTCTCCTTTCTCTTAAATTTTCTAATGAGGACATTAACAAAATTTGTCTAATGGTATTGAGAGATTCATTATCCATTTTACACAATCATTTGTACGAGGGGGATCCAGAAAATAACGACCTTTTGCGCATACCCGCCGCGCAGCTGACTCCCCTTCCTTGTTTGAAGGTCAACTGGCTTCCTTAACATGTGTTCTCATAATGTTGTGAGTACTGGTTGCAACAAGTCGCCATTGTGCATTTTGTGTTACTTCAAAATGAACGACGTGATTGATAATCCCGCCGACTGTGAGGTGAGGAGTGTGATTCGATTTTTGAATGCCCGATATTTGAAACCTGCAGAAATTTACCGGCAATTGAAAGAAGTGTATGGTGATACTGTAATGAATGAAAGAAATGTGAGAAAATGGTGCGAAATGTTCAACAATGGGCAAACAAATGTCCACGATGAAACTCGACCCGGACGCCCATCACTCATCACAGAAGACCTGAAGACTAAAGTGAACGACAGAATCTTGCAAGACAGGCGCACATCACTCGACGAATTGCATATTGCCTATCCTGACATTTCTCGTTCTTTGCTTGGTGAAATTGTGTCGCAACATCTTGGCTACCACAAAATCTGTGCACGATGGGTTCCACGGCAACTGAGTGACCAACACAAAACTCAGAGAATGGCCTCAGCATTGACATTCTTGATGCGATATCACACAGATGGAGACGCCTTTCTTGATCAAATTGTGACTGGTGATGAGACCTGGGTGTCTCACAACACCCCAGAGACCAAGCGCCAATCACGTCAAGTGGCATCATCCCTCATCACCCAAGAAACCGAGAAAATTCAAACAGACTCTCTCAACACAAAAAGTCATGGCTACTGTCTTTTGGAATCGTTTTGGAAGTGATGAAGAGTTGAAGAAGACAGTGAACACCTGGCTTAATGAACTGGCAGCAGAGGAGTATAACACGGGAATTCTAAAGCTAGTGAACAGATACGACAAATGTTTAAATGTAGGTGGTGATTATGTAGAGAAGTAAAGGAAGCTTCAGTTATGTAACAGACTTTGTTTTTTCAAATAAATATATATTTTTTTAATTATTACAACAAAACGGTCGTTATTTCCTGGATCCCCCTCGTATAATACTACGTAATATTTTTTTTTACTTCATTTCATTACTCTTCAATGTACTTTCATCTCGTGTTTCTCCGAAATCAAATTGTATTTTATTTTTAAATTTATCGTTGTTCCGTATTCTCTCCGCAATGATATTGTATTTTTAATTTAACCTCTGTTTTGTATTCTGGATCCTAGTGGTCAGCCGTAGATGTCGGCCAGATGTCCCAAATTGTGGAAATTGTGTAATTTTATCCAGAATCATTCAATAACTTTGGAATTTAAGTTAAGCCTAGGCTCAAGGTCTGCACACAGCTGCACATCTCTATGTTAAATAATTCCTACTTATCCATACTTATTTATTTCACTATGGTAATGGGATAATGTACAGTAATTAATTCTCAATTTACTGAAAAAAAAAACACACATACACAAATTCATATTTAATTCTAGATTTTTCTGGTAAAAGGAATGAAATAACAGTTGAAGTTGCTTTAATATCTGAAGGAAAACTTTCTTCAAAGTCACTCATTTGAGTAAAAGAATTAATATTTGTGACTTGCAGCTAGGCCTATATCAATAAAATTATAAATATCATAGACATTAAAAGATCGTGAATAAAATATTGTATACAATTAGTGGTATGTGCATTATCGCGAGCGATAATAATGCACTAACTATTATTCTACTTACCAACTACTGTAGTTTCATGCTCTGTAATTCACTCTTACCTAAACTAAATCCACCAATATAATTTCTTCTTAGTTTGCAGATGCCATACAGTTATGCCATTTTCTTGTCTTAATTCTTTCGGTCCCTACTTAAGATAAACATGATAATTCCCCCAAATCCCACATAGATAAAGGAATGAATTCACTGGTAGGAAAGGAAGTAACACAAAAAAAAACATAGATGTATTTACGTCAAGAAACACTCAATTTAATGATCTCTCATATCACATTTATTAACATCCGTTGCATTCTGCACTTCAACTCGAGTTATCTTATTCTGCTAGTACACAGTTTAATAGGAATAATCAAAACCTATTACTTCTATCCTACAACTATAAACGTGGGGATTACTTACAACTATACAGCTTACTTAATAATACTGATTGGTCTTCTGTTACTGAGCAGAATGATGTCAATAATGCAGTGAATAATCTTTATAAATTATTAACTAAAGTAATGGATGATACAACCCCAAAATGTAAAAAGGAAAGTACAGCTATCCCATGTGGTAGACTATACACCCAAACTCAAAGAAAAAAAAAATACAGGCATAGGCAATTGCTGCTGCCACTGTATGACTCATCTCTGCAGCGGCGACCTTTACTTTCATTTTCACGTAGGAATCAGAAAAGTTAAAATGCTGTTTGTTTAGTTTCGGTGAGGTTCTGAATCTCTTTTTTTCAACTAAACTGAAAAGTGTATTAATGTACTGAAATTTAGCTTCCTTGTGAGTCTCAAATTGAATTTTATGTTCTATTAATGCGTTCCTAGTATTCTTTAGGAGATGTGGCACATCAAAAATAGTAGCAACAGGGTTACTATTAACAACAAAATGAAATGGACTGGGATTATTCAAATTGTTTTGACACAGTTCTCTCAGAGCTTTCTGATTTGTTCTATTTTGATCACTGACTTTACAAATTACATTCAATCCCATTTTTTTTAAGTTCACCTTCAATATGAACAATTAGTGCTTTCAAGTCATCACTTGTAGCAGTACCTGCAGTAAAATAATAAGCAATCACTTGTTTCAATGTTCTGCGAATACCTCTTAGCATAAAAACTAATGCATGACTAGCAGCTGAGTCATTCCATGAAAATTGTGACATGACACTAAAAATTAAAATTTGTTAATTTGTACATAATTTTGCTATCGTAAGGTTGGCGAAACTTCAAAATATCTCAAGTAATATATAAATGTTAATATATATTGCGAATCTCGATTTTATAAGGTCATGAAGTTGATTGAAAATAAGCATGGATAAGTGAACAAAAATTCGTGATTTTCCCAGGCTTATACAACTAAAGTGAATAAATTTAGGACAAATTAATAAACCTTATATAAAAGGACTATTACTGGTGACTATCTTTATTATATAAAAACATTAATGTTTATTCATTGTTACATTTTAAGATTAGTTTTTAAAACATATTCACGGTTGTAACATGAGTCACGAAAACATGAATATTTTATATATTTGTTCTAAATGGCACTTCCTTTTAAAAGTACTTTGTTTATTTCTTTCCTTGGCAATGTCTTAACAAGATAAAACTAATTAAACCCTATTTCCTTATTGTAATATTCTATTATAAGTAATCAAAAATTGTAACGCGAGTTACGGTATATGTAGAATTGTAGAGTGTAACGTGAGTCAAGTATCAAGATGATGTAAAAATGATGTCTGCGGGACATAGAGATGCAATTCGTGATCGTGAGGGCAGTAAAACAAACACACAAGTGCGATGCATGATATGCTCTATATCAGAAGCATTCCAACAGATCAAGGAACAAAATCCCAGACTTGCCTGTTGGAAAAAGTAAATTTACAGAGCTGTGACCATCACACGCGTTACTAAGCAGTAAACTTCCACACAACGTGTGCCTATGCAAATACCACCAAAATTTTGCTCTGGTGTTGGAAGGACTCCATAAAATTAACCGGACATTCGAAAATGCAGTATCAAATTTCCAGAGAGTATCATATGCAGTGACGCCACCAGAAATTGCTGGGTCAATAAATGTGAAAAGATTTCTGAATTTTATAGGAGATATAGAGGAACAGGGTGTGATATGGTTCATGTGGAAGAGTGATCAATCTGAACGAATTCATAAAGTTCTGGAAGAAGGTTGTACAACAGAGCTTGTTGAATATATTTGCAGAATAATTTCTCAATTTATAGAACACTGTTACATCAAAAGACACCAAGCACAGTGTTACAGAAATGTTCGGGAAGATGTTAAGTCTTCTTTCAGATGCCAAGCCAAGTGGATTTGCCGAAAATTTTACTTGTGTGACACAAGATGAAATTCAAAGTGCCCAATTGCAGCAGTCACAGGTCAGCTTATTTACTTCTGTAATATGACACTCAGAAAGCTGCACTCATTTGTACTGGCTTCTGAGAGTCTGTCACACACTAAGGAGAGAGTAATAGATATTCTACCTGCAAGGCTCAGATATTCATATGGTCAGAAGGTCAAGTTATCTGTGATGCTTGTCATTAGAATGTTAAATTGCAGTAGAAAGTAGGAGATTATATTTGTGTCGTATGTGAAAATGCCTAGTTCTTGTGTGGTACTGGAGGAAAACTTTGATAAAAAATTATGCCTAAAGATTATAAAATCTCATTAATCATTTAAATTTCCTAAACAAATTGCACTTAGAGAAGATTGGATTCGTGCTATTCCACGTGCCAGTTGGAAACCAAATGACAGATCCATTGTGTGCATAAAACATTTTCGTGATTCTGACTTAATTACCGTTGAAAAATATGTTGATAAGGATGGAAAACAATGTGAACGTGTACTTGGAACTCCCATTTTAAGTGAAAGTGCAGTTCCAAAACTGTTCCCTGGCTTGCCTTCTTACCTCAGCATTAAGGAGAATGTGAAAAGAAAATCTCCGAAGGAAAGAAGAAAGGTAGTGGAGAAGATACTGAAGATTGCAGAAGAAGACGAGAAAAGACGAATTGAAGAGGAAAATAAAGTTACTTCCTATGAAACCCCGAAGGTTATTCGCAAGACTGGCATGTAGACTACATACAACTGACAGTGTTTGTATCTTATATAAATTAGATTTTACAACTATCCCCAAGGTTGGTAGTAGTATTAGAGTACATAAGGATCTTACTACTGAGGTTCATGTCAACGGTGGAATAATGCCTAATGCAAGTGTACTTACTGACAACAAATTTAGTTTTAGGAACTCAGTTCTGAGTGATTGGAGCCAGTTACAGGCGGCGTTTAAATACTGTGACAATTTTCATGATGTCTTTAATAGTGATAAGATTTTTTTAATTAACTTGATAGATAAGTTATTTGAAAAGTTAAAGTCTGTGTTAGAAAACAGTGTGGATGAGAGTTCTGATAAGGCATTTAAAAAACTCAGTCTACTCCATGATCAGTTTTTAATAACATTTTTTAAAAAGCCAAAGTAAAATGTCACAACAATCCTGAATGCATTTTTAATTTATATGCAATCTGTAAAATGCTACAAAGTTATAATATCTTGACACTGCCTCATCCAAGAATTTTACAAAAGTTATCTGCAGCCTTCTTTATATCTCCTTATACGGAAGTAGAAAGCAATAATTTCCTGAAAAATATGGTTGAGGGATTGTCTGAAACCGAAAGAATCGTAAATTTGCAGGTAGATGAGATTCATGTGAAACAAAGTTTAGGCTTCAATAATGGAAGTATATTTGGAGTTGCAACGAATGATACGGAAAAAAATTGCTAAGACAGTGGTTTGTTTCTTAGTTAGTTCTGCATTCGATAGCTCTAAGGAAGTTGTGAGGCTAATTCCAGTAAAACAATTAAAGGGCTCTGAACTAGCAGCATTTACAAAAAGTGTAATAGAACAGATGAGTCATGTGGTTTGAACGTTCTGTCATTAGAGATAATAATAGAGTTAACAGAGTCATGTTTAATGAATTAACAAAAGGCTCAGATTCTAAGTATTATTTCCAAGTTGAAGGCAACCCCTTTAAAACATTTGTACTTTACGACAGTGTACATGTTTTTAAGAACATAAGAAACAATTGGATTAACCTAAAAAGCCCTTCTAAGGTATTTTACATCCCTTTTTGGGCTGATCTGGAATCCTGTAGTGACGAAGTTTTTGATGTTAATAACAATGATTTCAACAAATCTACTGAAGCAAAATTTACGGACATTATAGAATTGTACAAAAGAGAGTCAAATTTATCAATAAAGGCAGCTCCAAAGTTAAGTCACAAGACTTTGTATCCAAACACTTTTGAACGTCAGAAAGTGTCTCTTGTAGCTAATGTATTTCATGAAACTACAGTTTCGGCACTTCATAAATACGAATGTACAGGTACAGCTTATTTCGTAAAAATCATATTAATGTGGTGGTATATCGTTAACACCAAGCGACCTCTAACTCATATTTTGAAACTCGAACTGCAACAACCATTCTCTGAGATTCAGGACAAAAGACTAATTTATTTAACTAATTTCCTCTCCTGGCTTACACGAGGGAAAGAGCTTGCTGATGAAAACTATCAGGCTGTTTAATATCTGATACTTACAATGCACTGTATCATTGTACCTTTGTCTTAAAGGTAATAATAGTTTATGCTCCTAGTGAGTTTAATGTATCCTATGTGTTACCAGGGAAATTTGAAAATGATAACTTGGAATTGAGATTTGGACAGTATAGGCAACTTGCTGGAGGTAACTACAATATATCAGTTACTCAAATTCTCGAAGCTGAAAAAAAAAAGAATTAAACATGTTCTTGGTCTTTGTTCCACGAGATATGGGGCTGTTACCTTCTCAAAGAACTTCATAGAGCTTAGTGAACATAATGATAATGATACAGAGTGTAAAACTATTGCCGTAGCACAACATGAAATGTTTCTTGAGATTCTAGAAGAAAATTGTAAATATTCGGTATGATGAGTCTGGGTTTTTGTACATATGTGGTTACATAAGTTTCAAGCTCGCTGCAAATGTAAATTGTACATACTGTACTGAGGTTTTAGTTAATAATGATGATTTGCAAGATGAGCATTTCCAAATACTGAACAGGGGTCGGCTTTCGGTGCCGTTTGACATAATTTTGTCTGTAGGGAAGCATGTAGTGGGGATTGCACAAACTCTTGTATCAGTTAAGTATGAAAGCTGGTTTTTGACTGTGTGTGATAAGACAGATGTTGTTCGCTACTTAAGTGAAATTGCAGTCCAGAATGACGTCATAATATCCAATGTAATTCAAGAATCATGCTTCTGCGGCAGCGATCGTTTGAAGTTTGTGAAGAAGGCTATAAAACAATTAGCTATATAGTTCTGAGTAATTATTGTAAGAAACGAACTTAATCTGTTGAGACACACAACAACTAAAGAAAACTTAATATTCTATCTTGAATATTTCCCTCCAGGTGTTAGAACATGTTAAAGATTTAATATGTGAATTGTATTCATTGTATTTGTTTTGTTTAGGGATTTACCAACCCTTGAGTGCTAATAAAATGCATTGTAAATGATTATGCATGATTGGTTTCATTAGGTTAAACATATTCTATAATTAGAACACAATCCGAAGAAAAGCAATATTCAGTATAATATTTCGTTATCATGAAATGTGATATTTAAATCGCTAAAGAGTTCAGCTTCATTCAGTCCATCGTGTTTAGATAAGACTCTCACTAAGAACAGCACGTCGGGCGACCGTGAAGGCGGCATTGCCAAGTCTAAGGCCTCAGCCTTTACTAGAGATAGCCTTGGTAATAGCATACATTGATATTCTACCTGCAACTACCAGTCAGATATTCATATGGTCAGATGGTCCAGCATCGCAGTTTAAGAACAGGTACATAGCTGTTGCTCTCCCTACCTTGTGTCGCAGATATAATTCTACCATCATATGGAACTTTTCTCCACATCTCATGACAAAGGTCCATGTTGGTGCTGTGACGAGGAAAGTCTGGAATGCAGTAAAGCAGAGGAAACGGCAAGTCACCTGTGCTGATGATTTTGCACAGGCCTATAACAGCAGTGAAGACTCTAATGTCAAAGTGGAATCTGTTTCATCCAATGAAGTAGTACATCGAAATAATGAACTAAATACAAAAGGAATTACAAAAAATATCAAAACTGTGGAAGGTATTTCTCAAGTGCATTGTATTCGAGCAAACAACGAGACATTCACTACCTCGATTCTTACTGATGAACAAGGTCTAAATGAATTTTGACATGCTTCCATAAAAGTTGGTGACTGGTACTATGCACAGTATGATGGACAGTTATATCCAGGTGAAATAAAGGCACTGAAAAATGGAGAGTTTGAAGTTAGCACAATGGAACGAGTTGGTTGCAATTGGAAGTGACCTTCACCAGATGAGATCTAGTACTCCATTTCACAACTTGTACAGAAAATAAATATGCCTACACTTGTTAATGCACGCAGACATTACAAATTTGAATAGTTAGATGTGTTTGTTTCAAGCTGATGACACAAACGTAACATGAGTCACGCTTTTCTGTAACTTGAATCACGTAAATTTATTGCAATAAAACAATTACTGTCTTGTGTTTCTTTGATCTGTTTGTGTGATATTTTACATTGGTGTTCACATTGCAATATATAACAATTCCAGGTTCTAGGCGCTTATAGAAGAATAGAGTTTATGCAAAATATAAATATTTCTAGTTTACGTGTCCTTTTTGATGTAACATGAGTCACGACATTTTAAAAAATTCCTATAAATGTGAATCTCAATTTTTTGTATGTTCTATTACACCATATGACTGACTGTTTATGGGAAAACATTCTGCTAAAAAAGTGTGGTTCTTTAAACATTCATGTATGATTTACAGTGATTTGGTTTATAATAAAATAGCTCCAAGTGTAACATGAGTCACATGGAATGACCCATATCAAGAAGTGAAATTTGTATGTACCAAAATCTACTGCAGCTTGTCCAATCCACAAATTCACGTGCCGCCACTGATAACTACTGATAATTTTAATAAAATAAAAAACATACCACAATATTAAATTCTATACTTCAGCTTGCTTCTCATGTGCATTTTATTCTTAAATAATTAGTTCATTGTCATAAATTGATTTACTAATTTATTTTACAGCTGTATAATATTGTTAGGTCATATTTTTTATGTTATAGTGCATATTTCTGGAATTTTTAGGTCATAAGTGCGTATTTTATATTGCATATTTTGGAGATTTTTAGGTAACAAGAACCCAGTCCTAGTCATTATCATTTGTATATGTATTTTCTTCTTTCAAATCTTACAGCATTTTAGTTCATTTTATTCCAAAAATAAGAAAAAAGAGTCTGTAATATCCATAATTATTGAAACAATATTACTGAGCATAAGCACTTCTATATTTTTATATATAAACTTTTGACATTGGAGGTTCCCTTTATTTTTATTAGACTACATAAGAGCCAATACTTTTTATTTTTTGTTTGTTAATGAAATATTCAACTTCTAGGTAAGGGCGTGGCAATCTTCATGATGAGGAATAATGATGACATACTGCTACATTGTTCTTTCATATTCTTTAACATTTTGAAACAAATTAAGCACCTCACATTTTCTGCATCAGCACAAAAGAAAAATTATTCCTCTCATGCTTCTTAAAATTTACACGTTTGCATATTTGTTTTTGGTTTTGAAAGAGACATTTTGAAACAGTATGCTGCACACCAGGAGCGATTTCTCCGGGCATGCTATGCTTGCTGCGCAAGCCCAATATTTTCGTAGAATGTATATTTCTCAAAATGGCGTTATGTATATTAAAATTTATTTTGATTTTTGGAATACTGTATAGGCATAATACCATCCGCAGGTTGCACACTGCAAGTATCGCAACGCTTGCTCGTTTCTCGAAGCTACAGGAAAGACGTAGAAATAGCGAGAATATGATGCACACGCAAATGCCTTCCTCCTTAGTCCGTCCTAGGCGCACATGCTTCTGTTATGTGTTGTTTGAAGCTCTGATCCGAGAGTTACACCAACGACTATTTATCGTTACACAGACCAGTATTGACAGTGGGAATGTGCTGTGATTTGCGAGTGCAGTGTAATTGTATGAGTGGAATCCATATGTTAGCTGCTGCATGTATTATTAATTCTTGAACATTAATTTGAAGTATTGCAATGAGTTCGGAATTGTGTGTTATTGAAACCTTATTATTAAATCCATTTTCCCGAAGGACTATTCAAGAGAAGACAGACATTATAGAGAATATGTGCTCAATACAACAATATGCATTGGTTGGCAGGGTCGAAAAAACTAAATAAACTGTTTTGTTAGCCATGTTTGTTATATTATATCAAACTTCTACATCTGATAAGCGAATATGATCCATGACTCATAATGATTTCATAATTATAAAATAAATTATTTATGTGGGTCTGATTATTTTTATTAATTATGAATTATTATATCCTCCATCGTCCCTGTGAATAAAAGAGCAAGGCTAACTTTCGTGACTAGCATTCGCCCCTGCTGCACACAGTAATACAAGCGTACGTTCGCTGCTGATATCTACGAGTATGGAGAAGGTGGGGGTATGGTGCCATTGTTATGCTTGAGTAGAAGCAGATTGCGACACAGCTTTTGGCGATTACTGCCATAAATAAATTGCTGTTATAGGTTGAATATTTCAAAATTTTCTGTGTTGCATTGCTCACTTCAAACAAGTTGTGATTCTTTCAGACTCAAAATTAACGTTACTTGCATTAATATCTAAAAGTCCCTAAAAAACGTCTTGCAGTGTTGGAATATGATTTCACATCTGAAGTAAAAAGAACAGCTTTTTAGTAGATACCATCTCGTAGTTTATCTGATAACAGGGATGCAGATAATAATGATGAAAAAGGAAGTAAATACAACAAAAAAAAACTGCAACAAATCTACCCTTTCATAGCATCAAAAAATTAATCACTTCCGAATATAAAAAAAAACAAAAGTAACTTACAGTTGGTATCTAGTTGAGAAAATTACAGGTAAAATATGGGAAATTCTTGGTATCAATCAAAAGTCACGTATACATCCAAGAAAATATGCAGTGCCAATTTTCAGACTTTACGTCTACTTTGTTATTTTTTTCCAAAATAGGCAGTATACTTCAAAATATCTCAAATATTTCATATACTTACATGGGAATGTGTAAAAAAAAATGTTTGTTAAAACCGAACTTCAGAATAAGGATCTTTTAAGGTGATTCGCTGGCATTTTTGTTTTTCTTCTAGCTGCATATATAGGAATAAAATATGTAATGACATTAAATCCAGGCTCCAATCTTAAGCGGGGTGATGGGTGAAATTTCTATTTTCTACATTTTTCAAGCTATGTCCTTGATTTTTTTGTATACACATAATCAAGGTGTGATAGACAATGGTGTGAAGTTTCATTTCTGTGAGCCAGATAGTTTCTGAGGTAGCAAAAATATTCTGAAAAATTTTCATATTTGAAAATGAAGTGTCACTCAGTTTTTGAGTAAAATGTTTGAATTTTTTTTGTGCAAGATCAGTGGCATATTTAAAAAAAACATCACGCATTACTATAGGTTAGTAAAGACAATTCGTTTTGGTTGTGTATAGTTGAGTTTCTGAGATTTCCGCAAAGTGTAACAACCAGTTTAATTAAAAATAGAAGCAAAGAGGAAAACCCGGGCAACATTGGGTGCTTTTAGCTAGTTTAATCATAAACCTCATGTGCTATTTTATTAACCACAGTATATGGAACATGCAGTAAAAATTTCATGTTCCTAGGATCAAAATTGTAAGAGCCTTTACACTTTGAACCTGACGAAAAGTGCAAAAAAAAAAAAAAAAAAAAAAAAAAAAAGTGTGAGAAAACAGCTTGTAAAATTTGTATGGATTTGAAGTTCAAAGGTGCAGCCAGTTATATATTGCATAATATTTATGCTCTCGAACACCACAGAGCATTGAAACTTGCTCAACATATAAATAGGAGATTGCTGATTCATTTTTTACAAGAAAACGAAAATGTGGTTTTTGACTCAAAATGACCAAAATTACACCAGTCACCTTAAAATGTAATGAAAAAGTATTAAAATTGTTCTCTTTCTTATATAACCTGCTGCTGAACACAAGCTGCTAGCTCTTCTACACATCTAGTTACAGTGTTCCTTGATATCAACAAGTCAACTTTATCAAGACACAATGTTCCAACAGTAGTAACAATACATTTCTTAACATGTTCACTCCCGCATTTTCATAGAGCTTTGGCCAGCCCAGCCATTTTTTAATATACTGTATTGGCCCGAATCGAGAACAACCTCAAATATAATACTACCCCAAGTTTTCAGATATTCTTTTAGGAGAATAATATTACACCACAGTCGAAACCGGTTATAATGACTTTGAAGGGACCACCAGTTTACAGTCATTATAGCCGATAGCTGCACAAACCGAGTTTTTGTTTTTGTCTTTTTTCCTAAAAGATCCATATCTGTAAATTTTAGGCTGCACACTTACATGGTTAATGAACAGAATAGAGTTAAAACTTCAAAAAACGTAACAGAAATACCGTACATACAGTCATACAGTATTTACAATACAATATTTGTGGAGAGGGACTGAAGAGGAATTGAAGACATGAATGTAAGAACTAGATAATGACCAAAAGTAAAGTACTGAGAAAAATGAGAAAACATTTTACACCTTTTTAAATGCAGAATCATCTAAATGTTTTTACACAGACTAATGGCCGGTTTCACCAAGCTTCTTTAAATCAGCACAAACGACTTGTCAACAAATAGATCGTTTAATTTTAACGAGACCTTTAAACGTTGACCGTTTCATCAAGCATCGTTTCTATAAAATTAGTATGCGTTTACTAACGTGGGGATTTTGTACTTCTATCTTGCATGTTTTATTTCTCATACGACCATGGCTTCGAAATCACAAATTTCATTGGTTACATATGATCATGGCTGACTTTGTTTGGCATGAGGAAATAATCATAGGCAAACGGGTAAGAGGCAGTAATTTTAAGAACATCTAAAAGTTCTTAGTTCTTGATATTCTTCCTAAATACAGTATGTTGTCATAATGTAATTAAAAACAAAAAGACAGATGTTTCCAAATGTAAATAAGAGGAATGTAGAGCAGTACAATTTTGCGGACGATAAGGTCGACAGCTTCAGAATTGATGCCACAATTAATTATATCAAAGCTTTCTAAGCAGTTGTTCTTAGGCCTAAATTTAGGACGGGAAATCGCCTCTTCCATAAATTGCATACTACTTTTCCACTGTATTTCATGCAGATTTATGTACTCTGTAACAATTTTACCATGCTTATGTGGCAGAATTCAGGACAGCCGTCATTAAATTGGATTTTAAGGGGTATCCATTTTCTCCTAAAAGAAAACCTCTTTGCACCCTTTTCATTAAAAAAGGCATCCTCCTTTGGAATGTTGTGCTAACCATAATATTATCTTAAAGCGAGAAGAATGTGTTGAAGAGGCGTTAAGTGGGTGATTCTTGTCTGTCATATTCTAACCTATTACAATTTCAATAAACTAGCGCTGAGGTAATTCTGCTGGTTTCGGAAGTGAAAATCGTTGAATTTATAAGATATTTTTTGAGGAGATGCAGTTAACGTATATGCAAGACTTAACAAAAACCTAAACTAACCAAACCTAACCTGTCACGGAAGGTGTATAGGCAGAGTACGAAGGAAACTACCTCAGCGCTAGTTTAGCCACAATTTTTATATGCGGAGCTTTACATAGGCCTATGAAATTGTTTGAATATTGAATGAAAAATAAGATCTTCTATTGCAGAATCTTTTGGCCATATTACTGCCAGGAGAGATGATTGGAACATGTACACAATCTATCGTTGTCAGTGACGACAGGAAATTTAGCTATAAACCTATTATAAAAATAATTACTGTATTGTGGTCGTAATGTTGATAGTAGGGATACTTTATTTACATATCTAGACAATGCAGCTTTTGACACTCCGTCCATATCACCAATTACTATTTCAAAACTTCCCGTAACATTATCTTAAAGCGAGAAGAATCTGTTGAGGCGTTAAGTGGGTGTTTCCATCTGTCGTATTCTAACCTATATTCAGTTTCTTCTAGAATCATTCTTACTGCTTATTTCCTTAATGTGTAGCTTTCGTGGAATTCTTTATCACTTAAATCTTCAAAATGATTATTCCGAGAGTTATTACAACATATAAGTTCGCCATTATATTGAAGTACTAAATAAAGAATTTGAGCATCGAATACGTCCGCCATGTTGTTGACTTCTTAACGCGACGAATAGGTCCTAATAAATTAACGACAAGTTTAAAGATGCATTAGCAATAATGATGCTTGGTGAAACGCAAAAACTGACTAATGTTTAATTAAATTATTTAACGAGACGTTATAATAATAACGAAGGTTAGTGAAACCGGCCATAAGGCTGGTATTCATAGTCGACACTTTATATCACCACTTTGCAAAGTGACACTTTTGACGAAAGTGGCTCTTTCATATTAGTGGTATTCATAGACAATTGAAGTAGTGCACTTCACAAAGTGTCACTTTACGCCAGCAAAGTGTAGAGTTACAATTTGGTTGGTAACAGAAGTCCCACATTGCCTTTCAAAACAAGTGAACAAACAATAACAAATTAATGACATATAACCTACAAATTACAATGCTTGTGATTTGAATTGGGAGCCTAATTGATCGTGCGAGAAAGAAAATATATATTTAAAGTTATTTTATTTCAATTTAGAGTTTTTTTTTTTGGCAACACTTTAGATTATTTCAGTCAGTTCAGATATATAACATTTTATTAAATAGTTAGTGATACTGCTGGTGAAATTAGGTTAGGTTTTGTACAGTACATAGCTGATCTATGAATTTATATAGTTAGATTAGGTTTTGTACATATCTTTTTCATTGATTTATGTCGCTAAGTTAGATTTTGTATGTATCCATTCCGCTGATTTATATAGTTCGGTTAGATTTTGTACATATCTTCTATTAGTTTATATAGTTAGGTTAAGTTGGACTGAGTAGGTTAAGATTTGTATGTACTGCCCGTGTCTCATGTCCTGAACCGAGAGCTCCCTAGTGCTTATAGCCACGCCTCTTAGGTCTGCTCGGACCGGCACGGCAGCTGCAGCGTGCGGCACGGCAGCATATTACATGTGCTGAAAACATTATCCTATGCCATTGCAGGGGTCTTTACTGTTTATAATACTGGATACTCCAAGCGTGGTTACCACTATCGCTATTATCTCTGATGACGATGGCGATGTAAGTACACACTAGGCCACTCTTCGTTCAGTCTGGACAATTGCTGAATTGCCATAGAGCAGCATTTCTCAAAGTATGTTCTGGGGTTCCGTGAGCCCTATATGATTTTAAATTTTGTTTTATACTTTTTTTACTTGGTTATTTAACGACATTGTATCAACTACTAGGTTATTTTGCATCGATGGGATTGATGATAGCGAAATGGTATTTGGCGAGATGAGGTCGGGGATTCGCCAAAGATTACATGACATTCGCCTTACGGTTGGGGAAATCCTCAGGGAAAAAAATTGAACCAGGTAATCATCCCAAGAGCAAATCAAACCCGCGCCCGAGCACAACTCTGGATCGATAGGCAAGCGCCTTAGCCGACTGGGGTGCTTCGATGGCTATTTTATATTTAGTGGATACTATAAAAATATATAAATGTTACGAAAATATGAATCAATAATAACATGAAACCACCTATAATAATAACAGTAATAATAATAATAATAATAATAATAATAATAATAATAATAATAATAATAAATAATAATAATAATCCAAGAATATGCGTAATAATAATATTCCAATAATATGCGTAATAACACTACGTTTAGGCCTAATGGACATCTAAAACGGAAAATACCCATAATACTTATCACTTTCATCACTGGATTCTCTGCGTATGTGTCCACTAAAACAAAATACCGAAAAGACAAAATGCAGAAGTATAGCATAAATGAGACTACAACTTTCCGCCATAAAACCAGATTGTAGGCTTAAAAAGCAAATACATTCGTCCCACTGAACAGAATTATTGAGATACTAGCTCTCACTTGTCTGTTAACTATTAAATACTAATAAAATATTACAAAAGCATTCCGCAGTTACACTTTAGATTAAAAGGGGTTTCGCGGTGGAAAAACGTTTGAGGAACACTGCCATAGAGGAAAGAGTTTACAGATGTGTTATACACGTGACAACCGTAATCGCCATTAAGTCGATAATCTGAAGTAGAGACTGTAGCCTACAACTGGTATTAGTGTTTAGTTACAGGAATTGATAAGTAGGACATAATTTGTTTTGTGAGGAGACAGCCTATACATTTGCTTGTCCATGGCTGATCTTGCTCCATAGCTGACGAAAGGAATCCTGAAAAGGCCGATGTGTTGAACGTAGGCTAGTAGGCACATGCGGTACCCAGGACCTCCCACTCACTCCCTCTGCCTCTCGCTCCGCAAAGAAACAGCTCAGGAAGTGAGGCACAGGCAATATATATATAAATAATTAAATTTATATCAGGTTGGGTTTTATACGTACAGTATCTGCTTCATTGATATATCGTGTCATTTCCTTTATTTTCATTTTTGTCTTTTTCATGAATAGTGAATAGAAGTAAAAGAGAATGAAATAAACACATTACTACTGCTATTATTATTATTATTATTATTATTATTATTATTATTATTATTATTATTTCATCTCGTTTCCATTATTGCCTGCTCTTCAGGAATATTTTGAATGCCAAATGTTTCTACATTGCAAAACAAAATAGGCCTAATAGTATGAGATCTCTTTTCATGGTGAGGTTATGACTGCACATGAACTAGAGACAGTAGATGTATTGCTTACCGGCGTGAAAATATATATTACCGGTATCAAAACAGTAGGCCTAATGATTATATCAACATCAAGATAAATCTTATCTCAAAATGCAGGTAGTCAACAACAATCAAAATCGTTTTAAATCCAATATAATTATGGAATCTGCTTAGAAGGCAGGCACATGAGGTCTCTCAATGCTACTTTAAGATAGTTATGCCTACATTAGATTGAAGTTAGTTTAATATTATTTAAGTTAAAAAATTCGTTTCAGTAATAAAAAATCGGTTATATAGGCATATCTACCTACATATCACTTCATCGAATTGAGGTTATAAATATACGAATGTTACTACAGAAATACCTGAACTATAATATTATATATAGACTATTAAATTATGGTACATATCTGTAGCATAGAATTTTAATGCAGTCAATAACTGTATTATTGGAGGCACTGGCAAACCTCTATTATTCGTTTTTGTCAACCAGTCATCGAAAATATAAGCAGTCTCAATACGTTTCTTTATCAGATCGGAACCGTTTTTTTAATTCTATATCATTATAAAATTCCACGGGATTGTCTTTAGCCTATCTCTAATGTAGCGTTTTTGTACATTGTCCACTAATTGTGCCATCTCTTCTGCACGTTCTAATAAATAATTCGACAACTTCCAAGACGTCCGCCATTTTTCTACAAAGTGACACTTTCGGCTCAAAGTGTGGTCGGAAGTACACTTTCATCCAAAGTGTTCCTTTGCACCAAAGTGTCGACTGTGCAATGGAAAAGTGATACTTTGCGTCTTCCAAAGGACACTTTAAACAAAAGTGTCGACTATGAATACCAGCCTAAAGTATTCTGTAATGTATGTGGATTCACAAAGTTTTGAAGCTGTGACTTATATGTAAGTATGAAAAAAAATTGGAAAATATGTGGTGGATATATCCATTTCTTGCACTTATAGTTCACAAAGTTTAAAAAGTAAAGAGATTATGCCAAATAATGTTGCAATTTTATTTACAATCACAATATCATATCTTAAAGCAATAAATAGAACACACAGAAAATATGAATGCATAAATATGATTTTTATTTGAAAGTGATCAGTCAGAATATGAGGCATCAGTTTCCGCTTCATTCAAGGCGATTTGATTACTAGTAAGATCATTTGTACCAACTCATATGCATAGGTGATATGTATTTCTGTGCCTGTTTGAGTATGTCATATTTCTTGGAATCCAGCAGCAACTTGGCAGAATATGCTTTGCGAGCATTAAAATCTGGAGTCTAGTGAGCGTATTTAAACATACAAAACTTCTTTTGGACAATGTTGCTCTGATCGATGGAAACAGATACTTCTCTTCCTTCATAAATAATAATGCGGTATAGGCTTATTGTAAAGGGTCCTTTTGCATTTTTTATTATTTTTTGAAGAATGGTGCCATATGCTCTTTAAAATTAAGAATGGTTTCTTGTTGCACCTAAATCACTGAGAAACTGTTGGATGCAGAAGATACAACGTTATACCATTCTTTTGGTATAAATAAATACTCTTTCCTCCTTTCTCGATTTATGGAAATGTTGTATTACAAGGCGTGAATGAATGGCCACGCTCAGAAAAATGGTGGTGTATTTTCACAAATCGCCCTAATGCTGCAAACAAACTCAAAAACTGGGCCATCACTGAGTTTATATTTTGGTCAGCACAGTTGTCTGTAAAGAAATTCTTTGACTTCCTTGTTCACATACTTCTCTAGTTCTCAGTGTAATGTTTTAAGAGTAACACAGCCTCATTTGCTCCCTTTTCCCAATGCTTTCATTATAAATGTACATTTTAGAGTGTCCACTTTTACAAGAATATATTCGAATATTAAAAACCCACATTCATTGCACTGTGATCTTCACTTTCTACCATCTTAGAAGTCCAGATTGACTATAGCAGGAAGTAGATGTGGTCATTATCTTTTTCTTGCATTCACACAGGAAGTAACTAAAACTTCAGTGCCTTCTTTTGACAAACATATACACTTTTTGTGAATAATTCAAATGGTATCTTATAGAGGGAATCCTCAATAATACAGATCACATAAAAACTCATTTTCGCCAAATGTGATCATTATCTAGTTCTTGCATTCATGTCTTCAATTGGAAAGCTAGTTTGTAAGTAACACAATTCCAATACAGAACACTATAACAAAATAATAGAGACAGTGTCATAATATTATTATTCGTGTTGGACATGTTCTGAAGAGAAATGCTGATACCTTTTAGCTTTCACCAGTTTATCAATATCAAGCTGAATATTTGAACATAATCTCAGTTGGCACACTAAATGAAAATCAGTTAATCTGCTGCATATGTTGCTTTTAATGATATTCATCTTAGAAAAATAACTATTCGCATAGATAAGTCGAGCCGAACATTGCCATTAATCATCCACCAAACAATCATAGGTTTGGAAACTTCTCTTCTGGTAGACTTTTATAAATCTCAGAACCAGACAACCTTGAACATCGAATAGCTGTATTATTCTGCAAGTAAATTAATTCTAATTGCAGTTCAGGAGGAGCTTCAAAGGAGCAAATGTGAGGGCTGGTAAACAGTTGCACCTCCGAAAATGATCTTAATTTTTTAGAAATGTGCTTAAAGATAGTGAAAGTGCCCTCACTATTTTCTCAATTTGTTTTTCAGATGAGGTTTCATTTAGTCTATGTTTATACCTGCTTTTCATTTCCTCCACTTTCTTCTTCTGTTCTGTACCTTGTAATTAAAGAAGTTAATAGCTCAGTATTTATGCATAAATTGCTGCTAGCAATAGCTACAAACACTGCACAACAATATTATACATACTGGTACCTGTAAGTATGTGCTTCCCATAATTTGTATGATGAGATTTGTTAAAATATTAATATTAAAGTGAGAAAATTGTATTTCGAGTAGATCAAACATCTGATTTTATCATTATCAACGACAAAAATGGTCGTTATCCCAATCACATGCCACGTCGGTTTGAAGAACTTATAATACTACTTCTGCCAATGATGGTGTATAGATACGTACTGTAATGTCTTTGCATTGCATTGAGATGGGCAGCCTTCGAACGTTATGGAAAGGGGAAGGAAGGAGAAAGCATGCGTGACTGTTAGCCATATATATACTGCATACATATATATATATATATATATATATATATATATATATATATATATATATATAAAGTGGTAATTAGTGTGTTACAGCAACAACCCTACTTACTTCTGGATAGGTGTTTCATGATGTGTAGATGCTGGGATGAAGTAGTATTGGTTTTCTGTACTTGGTGTTTCCAAATTAGCTTGGAATCAAATATTACGCCAAGGTAACAGAATACATCAGTTTGGGTGATTACTGTGTTATGGTATTTGAGAGTAGGCTGAATGGTTTGGTGGGCTAGAGAGAATGACTAGAATTGAGTTTTTGTTGGATTTACATTCATGTTGTTTTTGTCATACCATGTCTTTAGCTTCTTTAGTACTTTGTTCAATGTATGCTCTATTGTGGCCTCCTACCTTCTCTTCGGAATTTCTGTCTAGAGGACAAGATCATTTACAGACAGTATGCATTTAATTCTTGGAGTAAGTTAGGTCCTTAATATATACAGGATAATTCAAGAAGTTCTCCTCTAGTTTATGGAAGTGATTCCTGAGGTTATTTGGAACAGAAAATGTAAATAAATTAATGGGATCATATTCATAATTATGGAGTTGTGATAATTTGTAAATGACAGAAAAAAACTTTTATTTGAGAATTTCACTAACAAAAATGCAAGAACTAATTAAATTACAAACAATTGATTGTTTATGTATCAGTCTCTTTAATTTAGAGTGGAATTAAATCACATTTTCGAAAATGCCTCCCAGAATCTCAAGGCAACAGTCTACACAGGCATGAACCACACATGTAGCATTTCACAGCTTCATATGTTTGTTCCTTATTGTCACCATGATATCTAGAATGCAATGAAGCAACTCTTCGCGTGTTTGTACCTTAACCTGATACACAATGTCTTTCATCAACCTCCAGATGCAGTAATCTAAGGGTGTTAAATCTGGGGATCTGGGAGGTTAGGTGATAGGGCCCCCTTGTCCAACCATCGCTGTGGGAATTGCTGATAGAAGTGAGTTGTTACTGCACGGTAGAAGTGAACAGGTGCTCCATCGTATTAGAAGTACATTTGACATATTCTTGCGAGAGGAACATCTTCAGGAAACTGTGATAACTGGTTTTGTAAAAAGTGAAGGCACATCTTATTAAGTGTCAAGAGTAAATGAACGGGCCCCAGCAGCTGATCATCCAGAATACCACACCACATTGAGACTGAATTGGCATTCAAAATTCTATTTGACATGGCATAGGGATTATTGTTTCTCCAAACATGCAAGTTATGCTTATTGTTGATTCCATACTGCATAAACTGTGCCTTATCACTGAATATTATGAAGTGGGGTACCACTGCTGATACCCATTTAACCCGTTACAGAACTTTAAATGCTGGGCATGATCTTCTGGTTCTAAATGCTTACTTCTTGCAAATGAAAAGGATACAGTCCTAATTCAAATATTTTTAATCTTGAACATGTTTGTAATGTACATTGAGATTTTATTAGTGCCTGAAGATGTCAATTGATTGGCGAAAATGTTTGGAACATATCGCAAATTATAAATAACATTAACAAATTTTATATGATGTAATCATTTGTCATTGTTTTAATACTGATAAGTCATTAGACGAAAATACTCTCTTTAAATAATTTGATAGGATACAGTCTGTTCTCATGAAGAGTTCTCCATGCTTTCTACTGTGAAATGTCAAACTAGCTAGCTAGGCATCTTGTACTAGTACGTGGACTGTGCTCTACTGGATCAAGAATATTTTCATCTTCTCGCACACCATAAGTTCTTTCATATTGAATATGAAAGCTAGGAAGAGTACCAGTTTGTCGCAATGTTTGATATGTTCCACCAGGATGAATAGAAAAAATAGTGTACGCACTCTATGAGTTTACACAGATCTGCCGCAATGCAGTGCTTCTACTACAATGAGCGTGATTCGGAAGGACTTCACAATACTTGTTACGCTGAATGTAGTCCTTTTTAAAAGCAAATTTCTTCCATTTAACCCAGCTATTCAACTTAAGAAATACCTTTATAGCCCCTTATTCATAATTAATAGTCTTCTGTCAGGTAATACTATTATGAACGTTTGTAACAGAAAATGCATGGAATCTGAAACGTTGTGAAAGCAATTATAAGTTTAGTATTTAAATAAGTAATCTTTTCGTTAACAAGTTGCGAATTCAGGAACAGAAAATAAAACCCACAAAATGTTAGTACTCGTATTTTGCGTGCCTAGAAATGAATTAAATTACTCACCATGATTAGTTGTCTGTTTCTAATTGTAGTATAACTTGTATAAGAATTTTAGCGAGAATATCACCTGGAGTAGCGTTTTTGCTAGCGTAAATAGCAATTGGTTGAATCCAATCTTGCATAAATGGCATAAACATAAATACTACTGCATGATTTGCGAATTGTTTCGTTTGGACATCAATCGTAAGATCTCCGAAATAAACAAATTTGTCCACTCTAAGGGAATAATTATTATTAAATTGAATTTCTTCTCTGAGTTTGACCTCATGGAATATTACCATTCCGTAACGTTTATTCTCATCTATTTCATCATTTCAGTAAATTAGGAAAAATGTGAGGTACAGCTTCTGGTTGTAATTGTGAATGCACTCGCGGTATTAATGTCTCATGACTTTTTATAATAAAACAGTCTGATTTTATAATCATGTATTCGGAAAAATGCATATCACAAATACGATTATTTACCGAAAGCTGCCTATTTCTCTGTGGAATTGCTCTGGCCCATTTCCCAAACTCATCTTTTTCTTTGTGAGATGAAAATATTTCTACATTATTTCTACTGTATTCTGATCTACAACCTGGAACAAAACAGTACGCCATTTTTGTAATTACAGTATTTTGTAAACCACAATACAATATTCTTTTGTCACTGGTTAATTCAAAGCACAACAAATTGAAGACATCTACATAACCCTCATCAACAAAGCATATTAACAATCACTAGCAACTTTCATCATTAAACGCGCGAGAAATATATTTTCGAGGTGTCTGACTTCAGACAACTGATATATCCTAACGATTGAAGCGCCACTAGTTGTCAGGTCCACCACCAACAATGGGAAAGCATAGAAGTGCTTACTCTATTTCTTCTATTCGTCCTGGTTCCACTAAAGGTTTTGGAACTCTGAATCTTTGATCAGGATAACGGTGATATTCGACAGCAGCAGCTTTCACATTACCATCACACAGTCCCAAAATAAACACCAGATTTTATCAGTATACTCCTCAGAAGAAAACTTGTAAGGCATTGTGATGTAACTTAATACAAGAGATAGCCTAATAGTTTAATAAATGGTGACTATCAACAACGTGCAGGTAGTTATGCAACAAACATGTCTAGTGCTGCATTCACTATGACGCATTTCGAAAATGTGTTATAGTTCCGTAATTATGAATATGATCCCTTTAATTTATTTACATTTTTTATTCCACATAACCTCAGGGATCACCTCCATAAACCGGGGAGAACTTAGTAAATCACCCTGTGTTTGTAAAACACAGACACACACACAGAGAAGTAATAAGCATATTATATCTGTACATAGTGTAAATACATAAACGTAGATTTAGGTAAATAATTTTTTTTTTCATTTTATTGTGAGTTTGTCCGATAAGCAAGTTACAATATAATAAAGTTTGAATAGGCCGTCAATGCTTATCTGTTTTTATATAAGTATTATAATATATTAATTTTCTACATGAACGTTTTCGGCACTTGTGTGTACCATCTTCATATGTTAGAAAAGATACTACATCTTAATATTTTAACGCTGCCAAAATGGATACACGTAATGTTGACATAACCATTATATGTGTACATAAAAGACCTTATTGCAATATACCCATTGTTGGTTAAAATGATTGTGACATAAATACTAAATAAAAACACTTAAAAACAGTTAAAAACATTATCCCTTAATGATGTAGTCTACATAGTTAATTATTAAACAATATGAATAAGTAAAAGCTTTCAGTTGTGACGATGTCAGATAAAATACACTAGTATTTGAGTATTAAGTAATTAATTGATGAACTAGTGGACTTACTCGTGTTAAATATGTAATATTTGTCCGGCTTACAGCTGTTTCAGTGCTTCACGCACCATCATCAGAGCCTACTAGATTGCGGCGTCATCTCGAACTTCTCTGCCTGTTAGGAGGGTGTGTTTTATTGTTGGAAGGTGTTGAAGTGTGGAGTCGAATAGTGTGTGTGTACTGAAATTGATCTGTGTGTTGAGGATTTGATCGGGGTGTGTTTTAGTGTGTTTGTATATTTCGTATTGTTCTAGTGTGTTGAGTTTTTGGTTCTTGGGTTGTGTGTGTAGGATTTCCATGTCCGTATTTATGTTATTGTATGTATGGTTAGTATTGGTTATGTGATCGGCGTATGTAGATGTATTGTGTCCTCTGGTTATAGCTTTAATGTGTTCTTTGTAGCGTGTTTGGAATGATCTGCCTGTCTGTTCTATGTAGAACTTGTCGCAACTATTACATTTGAGTTTGTATACACCTGTGTGGTCGTATTTATTTGTGTGTGTTTTTTGTGTGTTGAGATGTCTTTGTAGTGTGTTTTCTGTTCTGTATGTTATGTTGTATTTCTGTTTTCTGAATGAAGATGCGATCTTACGTGCTTTTGTTTTCATATGTTAGTGTGATGTATTTCTTGTGTTCTTATGTTTGTGTTGTGTTTTGTGTATTTTTGTGTTTGTTAAGTTTTTGTTTTGTCTTCCTTATGATGTTGTCTATTATGTTTGGATTGTATCTGTTTTCTTGTATTTGATTGTGTTCACTTCTTCATTGTAGTGTTGTTGGTTCATGGGTATGTTGTGTAATCTGTGTACCATTGTCCTGAATGCAGCATGTTTGTGTTGTATGGGGTGGTTAGATGTGTTGTGTATGTGTGTGGTGGTGGTGGTGGTTGGTTTTCTGTATATTTTGAAGGTGTGTTTGTTGTCGATTTTTATACTCAACAATGAACACAACAAGTATGCAGACAACATAATATACTGGCACAGATATGTAGACGATATACTCATACTATACAAAGAAAACAAAAGACAAATACACAAACTACACCAATACATAAACAAATTACACCCAAAACTTCAATACACACTAGAACTTGAAAACAACAACGCCATAAATCTCCTAGACATCACCAGAACAAAAATCGACAACAAACAAACCTTCAAAATATACAGAAAAAACCAACCACCACCACCACCACCACCACCACACACATACACAACACATCTAACCACCCCATACAACACAAACATGCTGCATTCAGGACAATGGTACACAGATTACTCAACATACCCATGAACCAACAACACTACAATGAAGAAGTGAACACAATCAAATACATAGCACAAGAAAACGGATACAATCCAAACATAATAGACAACATAATAAGGAGACAAAACAAAAACTTAACAAACACAAAAATACACAAAACACAACACAAACACAAGAAATACATCACACTAACATATGAAAACAAAAGCACACATAAGATCGCATCTTCATTCAGAAAACAGAAATACAACATAACATACAGAACAGAAAACACACTACAAAGACATCTCAACACACAAAAAAACACACACAAATAAATACGACCACACAGGTGTATACAAACTCAAATGTAATAGTTGCGACAAGTTCTACATAGAACAGACAGGCAGATCATTCCAAACACGCTACAAAGAACACATTAAAGCTATAACCAGAGGACACAATACATCTACATACGCCGATCACATAACCAATACTAACCATACATACAATAACATAAATACGGATATGGAAATCCTACACACACAACCCAAGCCAAAAACTCAACACACTAGAACAATACGAAATATACAAACACACTAAAACACACCCCGATCAAATCCTCAACACACAGATCAATTTCAGTACACACACACTATTCGACTCCACACTTCAACACCTTCCAACAATAAAACACACCCTCCTAACAGGCAGAGAAGTTCGAGATGACGCGATCTAGTAGGCTCTGATGATGGTGCGTGAAGCACTGAAACAGCTGTAAGCCGGACAAAAATTACATATTTAACACGAGTAAGTCCACTAGTTCATCATTTAATTATATTCAAGTGTTAAAAGTGGTGTACGCAAGATTCAAAATGGATTATCAAGTAATTACTTGATTGCACTAGGTCCTTTTACTATAACAAGTAGAAGGCTAGCCAGAAATTGCATCTGTTAATGGGTGATGTTCACTGATTGCTTAATGTCATTCACTGTCACATATAATAAAAACACTTGGAGAAGTTGAACATGGCGTGTGAGATATTTGCGTAGTGTGGATCCCAGTAATTAATTATTATAAAACCTGAATGTTGTTTTCAAATGCCCACTTTCGTGTTGTCACTGTCCGATTTTCAGAATAGCCTGGTATATTATGAACATAGAAATGTTGGAATGTTGTAAGTTGTATTTTGATTGTCAAATATGAATAAATAAGTACTAAAGTAACTTACGTGCAACAGCTGGTTGTAATGTGAATTCAGCGATGGCTTGGCTCAGACTGAAAGTCAGTGAGTGCTCACATTGATCTTAACCTAATGGACATCTAGCAGAACCGGAAGTGGGGTGAGGGGTGGGGAGACCTGTGTGGGAGCTGGTTTTGTTTGTTTTTGTGGGATTAATTTAAATAAATTGAATAAAGGGTTATTAGTGTTGGCTATTTGTTCATTTATGAGAGTGTTTCCTTCATTGTAGCTCTTGGCGATGTAATATTGTTCGGCTGTGTCGATTAAAGGACTGTTAATGACCTTTATGACTTTTAGTGCATTATTTATATTGGTTAACTCGTGTCCTTCTTCGATATGGTGTTTAGCAAATTTTGATTTATTTCTATTATATTTAAAATCTGTTGTATGTTCTCTATATCTAATTCTGAAATTCCGGCGGGTTTGGCCAATGTATAATTTAGGGCAATTTTTACACTATAATTGGTATATACCACTGTTTGAAAACGGTTCTGTACTGTTAGTTCTGTTGGGAATTTTGCTATGGAGTTTATTATCAGTTCTTGATGCTATATATTTTTCATTGTAAAAAATCCTAAAGCCCCCACTTTGAAAACATTACCGAAAACACACAAAACGGAACTATCCATGAGACCCATAGCAAATTGTAGAGATGCCCCCAACCATAAACTTAATAAATATCTATACAATTTTTTGAACACAACCATTATTCAAGATAGCCAATACACAATTAATAATACAAAACAATTAATAAATAAATTACAAAAATTAAAGACCACAAAAACAACGAAGTTATTGTCACTTGATATAACTAACTTGTATACAAACATCTCCATTAATGAAACCTTAGACATCATAGCCTCAAAACTGAATGAACTTCAACTAAATAGCAATTTAATTCAACAAGTTATTAACCTACTACAAATTTCACTGAAGCAAAATTACTTCAATTTCACAATAAATTTTACGCCCAACCAATAGGTCTAGCAATGGGTGACCCCTTGTCAGGCTTTTTAGCAAACATATTTCTACTACACCTCGAAAATGAACATATCAAAACTTTAAGTAACAGATTTCATTTTTCCATATACACAAGATACGTTGATGATACTCTGATCATTTACGAGGATAGAAAAAATCAAAACACACTCATACAAGATGAATTTAACACACTACACCAGAACCTGAAATTCACACTAGAAACAAGTACCAATAACAGTATAAATTTCCTAGATCTAAATATCACTTTAACCTCCTAAACTAGTTTTTGATATACATAGAAAACAAACGGCCACCACACATTCCATTGATAAAAATTCTACCCACCCCGCAACACATAAAATTAGTAAATTTAGGTATTTAATAGACCGATTACTCACAACACCATTGAACAGAGACAATTACAACAAAGAATATAATTATATCCAAAATTTAGCAATAGACAAGAAGAAACATACCACACTCGAACTGGGAAAATCAAAATCTAATAAATCTTGGCAAATTATGACGTACTTCGGGAAAATCTCAAATCAATTAAACAACTTCTTCAAAAAACAGAATATCAATATAGCTTCAAGAACTGATAATAAACTCCATAACAAAATTCCCAACAGAGCTAACAGTACAGAACCGTTTTCAAACAGTGGTATATACCAATTATAGTGTAAAAATTGCCCTAAATTATACATTGGCCAAACCCGCCGGAATTTCAGAATTAGATATAGAGAACATACAACAGATTTTAAATATAATAGAAATAAATCAAAATTTGCTAAACACCATATCGAAGAAGGACACGAGTTAACCAATATAAATAATGCACTAAAAGTCATAAAGGTCATTAACAGTCCTTTAATCGACACAGCCGAACAATATTACATCGCCTAGAGCTACAATGAAGGAAACCCTCTCATAAATGAACAAATAGCCAACACTAATAACCCTTTATTCAATTTATTTAAATTAGTCCCACAAAAACAAACAAAACCAGCTCCCACACAGGTCTCCCCACCCCTCACCCCACTTCCTGTTCCGCTAGATGTCCATTAGGTTAAGATCAATGTGAGCACTCACCGACTTTCAGTCTGAGCCAAGCCATCGCTGAATTCACATTACAACCAATTGTTGCACGTAAGTTACTTTAGTACTTATTTATTCATATTTGACAATCAAAATACAACTTACAACATTCCAACATTTCTATGTTCACAGTATACCAGGCTATTCTGAAAATCGGACAGTGACAACACGAAAGTGGGCATTTGAAAACAACATTCAGGTTTTATAATAATTAATTACTGGGATCCACACTACGCAAATATCTCACACGCCATGTTCAACTTCTCCAAGTGTTTTTATTATATGTGACAGTGAATGACATTAAGCAATCAGTGAACATCACCCATTAACAGATGCAATTTCCGGCTCGCCTTCTACTTGTTATAGTAAAAGGACCTATATCATAGTGCAACCAAGTAATTACTTGATACTCAAATACTAGTGTATTCTATCTGACATCGCCATAACTGAAAGCTTTTACTTATTCATATTGTTTAATAATTAACTATGTAGACTACATCATTAAGGGATAATGTTTTTAATTAACTGTTTTTAAGTGTTTTTACTTAGTATTTTATGTCACAATCATTTTAACCAACAATGGGTATATTGCAATAAGGTCTTTTATGTACACATATAATGGTTATGTCAACATTACGTGTATCCATTTTGGCAGTGTTAAAATATTAAGATGTAGTATCTTTTCCAACATCTGAAGATGGCACACACATGTGCAGAAAACGTTCATGTAGAAAATTAATATATTATAATACTTATATAAAAACAGATAAGCATTGATGGCCTATTCAAACTTTATTATATTAGGTAAGTCAGAATAGGATTTATTAAGAAGTAAAATCTAAATTGTACAAAGTATAAACATTAGTAAACTCAGGTATTGCAAACAAATAGCGGTATAATACAAGCTTATATTGTAATTTGTCAATAATCAGGTATAGCTAATCAATCATCAGCTTAACACAACTGGAATTCAACTTAAGTAACAGTGGCATATGCTGAACCTGGAGTATGGGTGTTCTGTTAAAAATATATAATTGGTCTATAGACGCATGAGTTTAGTAGAAATTTCAAATTCATTAACTCAGCACTCGTCTTCAAAGCTAGACATGAAAGTAAATAAACCATCTGCTGTTAATTTCATTTTTATTTCTTCTTTTTCTATCAGCATCATTTTAATCGTCTTCAAAGACCAAGTAAATAAACCATCTCTTTCATAGACATAAGTCTTCAAAGGAGAACTTTGTAGATAGTTGAGATTTGTTTTTGATATCAGAAGTTTCATCAAGTATTATAGCTACAAATGAAACCGAGTTAATTTCATTTTTTATTTCTTCTTTTTCTATATCAGTAATAGCTTTTATGGTATCATTTTCAATCAATGGAGAAGTTCCTGGAAACACTGTGAAAGAATTTAGATGGTTTTCTAAACTATATTTTTTAACATATTAAAAAATTCTAAAATCTTTTCTTTGTTCAAAGAACTATCTGATTCGTCATTGCCCCATAGAGAGAGCTCCTGGTTCGCTAGAAGACAAATAGTGTCAATGATTTGTATTAATACATCTCTATTTTTCTTTACCTCTTCGTTGTATTTATTGGTATCAGTTCGTCGTTGATCATCAAGTAAAGTATCAATTCACTTGAATAATTTCAAGGGAAAAATTGTTCCGGAGCTGGGTATCGATCTCGGGACCCTTTGCTTAACGCACGAATATTCTACCGACTGAGCTACCTCAGGAACCATACACGGCACCATCACAATTCTTCCCTTTATATCCACACAACTCATCCCCATTCAAGTTGTGTGGATATAAAGGGAAGAATTGTAACGGTGTCGTGTATGGTTCCTGGGGTATCTCAGTCGGTAGAGCATTCATGCTTTATGCAAAGGGTCCCAGGAACAATTTTTCCCTTGAAATTATTCAAGTCTGCTTCACAGGGAGCTTTTACCTGAAAGTCAGATTTGCATATATCAATTCACTGTTTGCCGAAAAGTTTTGATTTCAGGAAACACTGTACATGAGTTTGAGATTTTGAATGTTTTTGCTGTGCACTACTCAAGTGATTTAAGTCAGCAAATCCATACTTACTCTAAACCTCATTTTTGTTAGAAAACAATAAGCATGGCCAGCAAAATAACCTGTTTGAAATTTCACAACCCGCTAACCATTCTACATTTTCATATTGTGAAATAGAAAAAATGTCTAGTGTATTGTCCGCTTTTTGTTTTATATTGTTGCACTTAATTCAGAAGTGGCGAGGTAGGTCTACCCTTATTCAGTATATGTAATTATTTCTCTTCTAGTGGATGAGAAGAGAATGATTTTTGCCAAAGATATTTTACAGTATACATTTCCAAGTGCTATTATCATTAAGTAAGTAATTTAAATTGTTCACTTGCGCTGGCACACAGTTATGAACCCTAATAAAACCTAAACACAGTAAATTCACTCACACAAGCAGTCAGACACATTATTTTATAAGGCTTCAATTGACACGTTGAGCTGCCTGTATACAGGATGACCTCTGAGCTTGAGAGAAGTGAGTATCCCCACCACTCCACCGTGCGTGCACAGAGAATTATAGCAGGAACTCTCAACCGAGGATGTTCTTTTGTAAAGGCAGGACAACCAGACCAGACCTCATTCCAATTCGTCAAGCAGTGCATATGTTATAAAACGAAAGCTGTTATGGGGATGGTGTGCACATTCAACCAGCCAGCATTTAAAATATTTAAATGGTAATACTTACTTACTTACAAATGGCTTTTAAGGAACCCAAAGGTTCATTGCCGCCCTCACATCAGCCCGCCATCGGTCCCTATCCTGAGCAAGATTAATCCAGTCTCTGTCATCATATCCCACCTCCCTCAAATCCATTTTAATATTATCCTCCCATCTACGTCTCGGCCTCCCTGAAGGTCTTTTTCCCTCTGGTCTCCCAACTAACACTCTATATACATTTCTGGATTCGCCCATACGTGCTACATGTCCTACCCATCTCAAATGTCTGGATTTAATGATCCTAATTATGTCAGGTGAAGAATACAATGCGTGCAGTTCTGCGTTGTGTAACTTTCTCCATTCTCCTGTAACTTCATCCCGCTTAGCCCCAAATATTTTCATAAGCACCTTATTCTCAAACACCCTTAACCTATGTTCCTCTCTCAAAGTGAGAGTCCAAGTTTCACAACCATACAGAACAACCGGTAATATAACTGTTTTATAAATTCTAACTTTCAGATTTTTGGACAGCAGACTGGATGATAAGAGCTTCTCAACCGAATAATAACAGGCATTTCCCATATTTATTCTGTGTTTAATTTCCTCCCAAGTGTCATTTATATTTGTTACTGTTGCTCCAAGATATTTGAATTTTTCCACCTCTTCGAAAGATAAATCTCCAATTTTTATATTTCCATTTCGTACAATATTCTGGTCACGAGACATAATCATATACTTTGTCTTTTCGGAATTTACTTTCAAACCGATCACTTTACTTGCTTCAAGTAAAATTTCCGTGTTTTCCCTAATCGTTTGTGGATTTTCTCCTAACATATTTATGTCATCCGCATAGACAAGAAGCTGATGTAACCCGTTCAATTCCAAACCCTGCCTGTTATCCTGAACTTTCCTAATGGCATATTCTAAAGCGAAGTTAAAAAGTAAGGGTGATAGTGCATCTCCCTGCTTTAGCCCGCAGTGAATTGGAAAAGCATCAGATAGAAACTGACCTATACGGACTCTGCTGTATGTTTCACTGAGACACATTTTAATTAATCGAACTAGTTTCTTGGGAATACCAAATTTAAATGATAATAAATTTAAATTAGTCTTTAACTATATATGTCAACTTCCAATGAGATCACCACGCATTTAAATTGTGATAAATTAAAATTATTATTGCATTATAATTATAAAACAACTTAAAGTGAAAAAAATGAGATTACCGAATTTACAGGGTGTCCAGTGCACATCCGCAATATATGCCCCTGTTAAATAATATGCATCCCATGCAATATTGATGTAAACCAGAACATGTAGTATTACAAACTGTAATGGAACATGTTGTTTAATTAAGTTTCTAAAAAAACTGTAAAATTTGCTCAAATCGAAATCAAATGAGGCCGGTTTTTTCTGCATTGTAAAAAACAAACAGTAGCTACATATTAAACCAATTCTAGAATATGTCTTTTTACGTACCTTGTAGTGACTGTAGTCCCATTACAGTTCAAAATTGAAGTATGTAGCCAGTTGATACAATGTAGGTACTATAGTATTTGCTTCTGGTTTATTACTAAATTATTTATTATACTGTACTAGCATTTTAACTACATTACATATTGTCGTACTGTAGGATACACAATAATGGAACACTGTTGATATTCCGGTAATCAGTTCTTTTAAATATCTAACAAAGAAACTTGTTTATATTTTTTCATTGTTATGTCTTTTTCGATGCAATCTTTAGCACTGTATAATAATTCCACAAGCTTCGGATTGTTTATCTTAACTGCAAACTGAATGACATCACTAATATATTCAATAGCCTGCCCATGAGTGCGTATTTTATGCTGAATAGGTTGTCCTACAGATTTTTTTTTTCTTCCTCCACCTCTACTACATCGTTATTCTGCATTGCCACCAAATCTACATCCGATTCAAAAGTATAGTGGGTGACAAGATTTTGATCACTGCAAATGTTTCCTGCATTGGTGGAAAAGTTCATTACCTGGCAAAATGTATTGCTATTGTGTTTCTTCGCTCTTCAAATCATTGCTTCAATACCTCCATCTTCACCAAACCCTGCTTGTTGAAGCACTTAATGATCTCACTTTTGTGTGTGTGTGTGTGTGTGTGTGTGTGTGTGTGTGTGTGTGTGTGTGTGTGTGTGTGTGTGTGTGTGTGTGTGTGTGTGTGTGTGTGTGTGTGTGTGTGTGTGTGTGTGTGTGTGTGTGTGTGTGTGTGTGTGTGTGTGTGTGTGTGTGTGTGTGTGTGTGTGTGTGTGTGTGTGTGTGTGTGTGTGTGTGTGTGTGTGTGTGTGTGTGTGTGTGTGTGTGTGTGTTTGTGTGTATGTGTGTGTGTGTGTGTGTGTGTGTGTGTGTGTGTGTGTGTGTGTGTGTGTGCATGCGTGCCCAATTTACTGCATCCAAAATGGAAACCGATCTTTCCAAAGTAGAAGTAGAATAGCTGTCAGCAGTTTCTACATTTGCAATGAGACTGCATTAAGAACCATCTATAATAAGACTTGAACGTATAAATCATGCCGATATCCATAGGTTGCGGTACACTTGTTGTCTTGGGGGAGGGGACCAAGGCGAGTTCTACATGTCAAAGGCATGTAGGTGATATCTGGGTTGTCTAGAAACATAATAACCTTCCGATTTTTGCTCTTCATTCTTGAATTAAATGATGACATGTGGGTTGCCTAGAAACATGATAACCTTCCGATTTTCGCTCTTCATTCTTGAATTAAATGTGTTCAGCCATTCTTTCATTAATGAACTCGTCATCCATGTTTTTTTGTTGTTTCGCCAAACCACCATGAGATTGTTAATGTTCATGTTTTTAAGACACTTTGGTTTAGCTGGCTTTACTATAACTAGATGTTTCTCCAGTTTTCCTGCCACATCTGGACCGTTAGTCTTTCTTTAGACATTTTTCTCTTTCAGGGCATTCTTTGATGGTAATGCACGAACAAAGTTCCATTTCGTCAGCGTTAAAAATGTCTAGGCATGTAGACTGAAATTGAAATCTGCAGTTTCGGTTTCCACTCATTCACTACACTTCTGTCGACATTCATTGATTCCCCGTAAATTTCATTCCACACTGTATTGTGTCTTTTTTTAAAACTGTCTAGCCAACCTGAAAAGGCCTTGAACTCCTTATTCCCCAGAGATTTAGGAACAGCTAGAGTTTGGCTTTGAAGCAACGGTTTGGAAATCTGCAGATTTTTTGATTATGCACTTGTAAACCATTCCCACACTATCTCATTGATTTCTTCATTTCCTGTTTTTTAGCCTCCTTCATTTGACCATTTCCTTGCATCCACTTGCTGCTGTTGGGATAGCTTCCATAATTGTAAACAGGGATGGGAAACTCGTATTGTAAACAGAGTAGTTGAAATGAGTATCTATGTACAACAGCAACTGTAGTGGGAGAAGCTAAGCTCTCTGAGAATGGCTGTTTCTGTCTCTGATGGTAAATATATCAATATTACATTTGTTTAAAGTTCTTAACGGTTATCTTAGGTTGGATTAGAGCCCCAGCATTCCACTGTAGTATCCTTAATTATTTATTAGGGGTCATTCTTAGAAGAAAATGTATGTTGCTGATATATATGTGCTATGGAAAGTGTTACTCAGATAAGTGTACAAAAATACTGACACATTGTTATGTTTCTGAATATGAGTTGGGTTACAATAAAGATTCAAGTGAAAGGAGATAAATTTTTTCATTTTTCCATCAAAAAGTTCTATTCTTGAAGTGGTCAAGATTTGCCTTTAAGCAACAAAACATTGTCTGTGATTTGTATTTTGCTGACGAACTACAGAAGTGTGGCAGTTTTGTTATAAAATATGGTAGAAAGTAGAACATCTGAAAGAGGTGGAAACTGGACCCCACAGCTGTGTCGCATGTATTTCCTAATCTTCCTAAGTACTAGTCATGTAATTATCAAAGGAGAAACCTTCGATGTGAGCAGTTATTTCACTCAAGTAGACCTACCAATGTCCTGCATCATGGCTTTGTGATCTAAGACATTCTGCCTAAGACTCGTGTTATGGAATGCACGCTGCTTTTGAGCCTTCATGGAGGAAGAAATTTTCTTATGAAATTTCGATCCACTCAGCTCGTGATGCACTTGGTGAGCTATGATAAGTAGTGAAATATGGTTACGAAAACTGGCTATAATGGCTGGGGAGAGGGGATCATTATGCTAACAACACAATACCTCCATTCTGGTTAGATGATTGTCCACCTTGGTTTCGGCATGTGAACATGAAGCCAGCAGTTGGCTGGCTGGTCTAGACCCTTAAAGACTAGTGCCACAGATTAAATTAAAATTAGGCCTACCAGTTGAACAAGTTGGTTTTTCACTTGAACACGAGGTTATGCTTACTGAATTACTCAGGCTATTCAATTTTTGTCTGTTTCCGTTCATGTTCATATTTTCTTTGCCTTCTAATATCTTTCAGTGTTAGTTTTCTTCTTCAGAGCCCGTGCATGTTTTTTTATTGCGTCATTAATTTTAGCATCTTCATAATTCCCCGACTGTTTCAGGCGTTCTCTATACCGCTTCATTTTCTTCACTGGAGACATAGACATCTTTGCTATGTTGTTAAAGTAGGTCTATTATTAACCTGCAATATACACTTTAACTAACTATATGCCTGTATGAATGACGACGATGATGATAATGATGATAATAATGCTGATAATAGTAATAAATAATAATAATAATAATAATAATGAATCCACGGTATGGGCTTTATTATTATGGAGAAGTAATGGACGGGACACTTACTGTATGCTTGTTCTGTCTCTTACCGCGATTACAAATATTGTTTTGAATTTAATTAAGGTTCATGGGGGCAGTGTTGCCATATCTACTGATTTAGCAGGAGATTTCCTGTTTTTCCATTGAATCTACTGCTCTACTGATTTTTATGTCAAAAGTCCGAATTTTTCCTGCCTTTTTGGCATGCTGCAGTGACTTAGTTCTATGCCCGGATTTTCAACTCATTACTTTAGTACACATAGGCCTATATTATGTCATCATGTCTTATTTTTGCATCTTATACACAAGTCAATGCTTTCATTTGTCTCCCTGCTCATATTGCGTCGCCACAATGATGCTTACAAGAAGCAAGGAGACGGCTCTCGCCTGGAGTCCAGCGGCAGATTATGATATCAGCACACAGCAGATAAAGACCATGTTTTATACACATGGCTCAGAGTTATGGGTCTCTCCAATCCACTCGATAGTCTAAATATAATTACAGATCGATAGAGAACGAATGTTTGAAACCTTACCACGAAAGGATGCAAACCCTCTTCCTCACTCACACGCACACACACACACACACACACACACACACACACACACACACACACACACACACACACACACTCTTCATGCAATGTAAGCATGTGATAACTGTCGTCAATTTGCAAAAGGAGACATTTTGGAAGTAAAGTGTTGGAAAATCGCAAAACTATAAGTTAAATTAAAATGTTCATAATTTTTTTTTCTAATTAGATCACTGTGGATACATACATTCAGGATCCATGAACATTTTAATATTTTAAGTTTATGATTTTTTGTAGCGATTTTCCAACACTTTGTTATTTTGGACGTTTCCCCTTTTGCAAATCGACGACAGAATTAAGTTATTTCATTATTGTTTTGAGGACTCAGGGAACAGAGGAGGAATGAAACTTATTCAGTATAGTGAAGTTTGTTTCTGATTGTGTGCACGTGAAACAGTGAGAGAGTGAAGTATAGGTAATGGCATTTTAGTGTTACTATCTTGCACAGTGATCTTTTAAAATGAGTGAAAGTGTCCCAGAAAGAAAGAAAAAAAAAGTAAATACTCCCAGAATATTATAAATTATAGTGGGAAAATGGTGAACAGTTTAAAGGATAGTTATGTAAAAGCAACAAAGGGGATAATTTTTCCTCTGTTATAGTCGCAGCTAATGCAGTACTGTATTTAATATCACCTTTAAATAAATCTTTCTTGAATACATGAAAAATTCCAGATTTAATGCGAAACATTGTCAATAAGACATTACTGTGTAAAAACAAAATTGCATGACTTTGATACGTACGCTGAGTAGAGATAACACTAATTATATTTAGCAAAATTGTTCCATTTCATTGGTTAGGGAAGTGCTATATAGTAATGCAACAGTATCATCTTTCCAAAGACATTGTAGTTATATATCTAAACACACAATTGGCACTGGTGTCGTGTACAAATTTGAAACCTCTCGTGCAGGTTCGCGCAACGCCATGTTTGGGGAGCACGAATGATTGTTTCTATAAAGCATTCAGAGTTTAGAAAATACCATTGAGTATATAGGCGTTTTCTTAGTGGATTTCCTCCTTCACTGTAATATAACTAAACTTATTTACGTATTTTCTAACGTATAATATAAAATAACAGAAGTAAATCTGAATATTGTAACTAAGCATTGTTTTAAATATAAACTCCTTATATTGCTCATAAATAGACCTATTAGTGTATTTCTATTTCCTATGACCGAATACATGGAATATTTTTACTGATGTTTTTTTATATACGTTAGAAAATACGTAAATAATTTATTTAAATTATGTTACAAAGAGAGGGATGTCCACTAAAAATGTCAATATACACAATGGTATTTTCCAAACACCTAACGCACTGTAATAATAATCCTCAGTGTTTTGAGAATCAGAGGCGATATGACTCTTCTACTGCAGACATTGATTGCAATTCCCTCATTCTTACATCATTCTCAATGACACAATATTGTCAAAATGTGATTATATTCATTGCTGGCTTAGTTGTTAAGTCATTAATAAAAATATGATGTAATAAATCTAAAGACTCAATTTACGTAGCAATAAAAATACGGTGTAATAAATCTAAAGACTCAATTTACATAGCGTACCAGCAGTAAACAGAATTTCTTTTATTTTTTTAACGAAAGAATAATGGGAGTCTTGAGATTATAGAAATATGCCGCTTAAGTGAAAGAGCGATTATACAGATGTTGACAGTTCAATGGCATATTACCACCCACTCTTACATCGTGTGAAAACAATGTGCTCTAGAAGTAGAACACTTGTACAATCTTTCTACACTTATAGGAACATATTTTAGAAAATGGATCCCAGATTCCTCCCGAGAATCATATTTTAAACTTGTTAAACTGACCATAAAAGTACATAAAGATCTACTGACGTAGCTCAGTGGGCTAAGGACTGTCGGTCCGGAGTCGCGCTCGGTCGCGGGTTCGATTCCCGCTGATTTCCTGGTTGAGTTTTTTTCTTATATCCTCAACCGTAAGGTGAATGTCAGGTAATGTATGGCGGATCCTTGGCCTCGTCTCGCCAAATATCATCTCGCTATCATCAATACCATCGATGCTAAATAGTCTAGTAGTTGATACAGCGTAATTAAATAGCCAAATAAAAGAAAGTACTACATAAAGAGCAGATGTTAGCACACAGCTTCAGATTACCAGTACAACACGACTTTACATAAAAATGTTGTAAGATAATATTTAACAGAGTCAGTAATAATAATAATAATAATAATAATAATAATAATAATAATAATGATGATGATATGATAAATAATAATGAATCAATAGGCAAGATGTTCTGTACATTATGCCTGAGTTCTATTATATGACTAATTGACTAATTCATGCATGTGATGTTTATTTCATTCTACAGTTGTGATAATAAGCTATTGCACGGTAGGCCTACTTATATTTCTAACTAAAACATTAGGTACGTGTTTCTATTTTACAGGTGTAGGCCTATAGTATGTGATACGGAAGCGAATAAATAATAATTGTTCATTTCTCGTCCACATCAAAGCAAATGTGTTTACAGTGTAGGCCTAATGTAACGTCTTAAACGGACATTGTTTTGTTAATAATAGTTAATACTAATAATTTTCTTTCCATCTGAACTATTACTACAATATGCATTTGTATTTATGTTCACTCTATATGTTGTCAAATAACTATACAACATCTTTAGTTAAGTATCAAATTGTTACAGTTTTCTTTCATTTCATGTCAAACTAATGGTAACTAAGCTTGATTATGTCTTTAACGTGGTCGCTTTAAATGTTAATAAGATTTTTTTTTTTTTTTTTTCATTTATCCATTCAGATTGATTTATAAGAAACTCCAAACATGTATATTAAACATTCAGCATTGTATAGTGCAGCCATCTGCTAGCCGGTGCTTCTCCCAAAACATGGCGGCGGACGCAAGCTTCAATTTGTCCCTACTCTAAACTTCTGCTGTAGGGGCTCGCATCTTTCTTACAGTACACTGTTTTGTAATTAATATTATAATACAAAGAGGAAATTCATGTTTAATTAATCTACTGTAATCTCCTGTTTTTTTTTTTTGATGATTTTCTCCTGATTTTCGTGAGTAGGTCGTGGCAACACTGCATGGGGGTTCATCATGGAATATTGGAAGAGAATATATATTTTTTTCATTGAATAGTTTGTAATAATATGGTTTGGAACTAAATAAATTCAAACATTTGGTAACGGATGGGACATAAACTTGAGCTGATTTGAATAACCTCATAACAAAAATTAACTCTGTCGAATAAGCAATGTATTATACCTGCTTTGTCCCCTTGTGCAAAGATGTACGTTCAACCAAACCACTCACTGCTATGCTCACTCACAGACTAATGAGATAAGAGAGACCAAAGTTCACTGCAGTTGCTGCAAATGTCGCAATAGTATGCTCTAACTTCCCACTCACATTCAGAACAAACTATAAACGAAAACAAGCTCTCTTCTGTGCCTCTGTCTTGTCCATTCATCACTGTCACGTGTAAACATAGTAAAGACGTTCAAACAGTAACTTCGTATGTGACATCTGATGTCATGTTTTTAGTGGAATGACCCATATAAAGCTATAAGGTTGGCATTATGGGCCATAGTGCTACCTTTTCAACTAAGCAACATTATCAGGTCAAAATTTCAAATAGATTAGCTGCTTTAGGAAGTTCAGACGAAGTTGAATTAAATGTTAATAGCATGTGGGAAAATATCAGAGATATTATCAAAATTGCAGCTGAGCAGAGCATAGGTTATTATGAAACTAAGAAAAAGAAATCGTGGTTTATGAAGATTGTTGCATGGTAGAAGAAAGAAGGAAACAGGCAAAATTGAATTCTTACAGGACCCAGTTGAGGCAAATAGAGATAATTATTTCAGTGAAAGATAGGAAGCAAGTCGTACACTTAGGAACAAAAAGAGAGATTACTTGAAGGAAAAACTGAATGAGGCAGAAACAAATAGTGTGAATAAAAACATGAGATTTATATAAAGGCATAAAGAAATTTAAGCACGGATATCAGGCAATGGTAAATGTGATCAAGGATGAGAATGGAGACTTGCTTGCGGACACTCATTCAATCCTGAACAGGTGGAAAACACTATTTTGGAAAACTACTAAATGTACATAGGCCAAATAGGATGATCGAGACGAAATTCAGATACAAACTGCTTAGCCATTTATACCTGAACCCACACTTTCTGAAGTCGAAATTGCGATAGAAAATCTGAAAAAGGATAAATCTCCAGGTATCGATCAAATTCTAGTAGAATTAATACAAGAGGGTGTAAGTGCATTATCTAGTGAAATTTATAAGCTTGTAGTTGCTATTTGGGAAAAGGAAATTGTACCAAAACAGTGGAAGGAGTTCATAATTGAACCTATCTTTAAGAAGGGAGAAAAGACTAGCTGTAGTAACTTTTGAGGAATGTCACTTTTGTTGACGTCGTTCAAAATTTTGTCCAATATTCTTTTGAGAAGATAACTCCATATGTAGATGAAATTATTGGGGATCATCAGTGTGGTTTTAGACGTAATTATTGATCAGTTTTTTTATTCGGCAGATATTGGAGGAAAAAATGGGAATATAAAGGTACAGTACATCAGTTACTCATAGATTTCAAAAAGGTATATGATTCGGTTAAGAGAAAAGTTTTATATGATATTCTTATTGAATTTGGTATTCCTAAGAAACTACATACTTTGATTAATTAAAATGTGTCTCAATGAAATGTACACCAGAGTCCATATAGGTCAGTTTCTGTTGGATGCTTTTCCAATTTAATGTGGGCTAAAGCAAGGAGATGCACTATCACCTTTACTTTTTAACTTTGCTCTAGAATATGCCATTAGAAAAGTCCAGGATAATAGAGAGGGTTTGGAATTGAATGGGTTACATCAGCTGCTTGTCTATGCAGATGACGTGAATATGTTAGGAGACAATCTCTGCAAACTATTAGTGAAAACACGGGAATTTTACTTGAAGCAAGTAAGGAGATAGGTTTGGAAGTAAATAAAAAAACAAAGTATATGATTATGTCTCGTGGCCAGAATATTGTACGAAAAGGAAATATAAAAATTGGGAATTTATCCTTTGAAAAGGTGGAAAAGTTCATATATCTTGGAGGAACAGTAACAAATAGAAATGACACTCGGGAAGAAATTAAACATTTAATAAATATGGGAAATGCCTTTTATTATTCAGTTGAGAAGCTTTTGTCATCCAGCCTGCTCTCAAAAAACTGAAAGTTAGAAATTATAAAACAGTTATATTACTGGTTGTTCTGTATGGTTGTGAAACTTGGACTCTCACTTTGAGAGAGGAACAGAGGTTAAGGGTATTTGAGAATAAAATGCTTAGGAAAATATTTGGGGCTAAAAGAGAGAAGTTACAGGAGAATGAAGAAAGTTACACAACAAAGAACTGCACACATTGTATTCTTCACGTGACATAATTAAGAATATTAAATCTAGTCATTTGAGATGGGTAGGACATGTAAGACATATGGGGGAATCCAGAAATGCGTATTATAGAGTGTTAGTTGGGAGGCCGGAGGGAAAAAGACCTTTGGAGAGACCGAGACGTAGATGGGAGGATAATATAAAATGGATTTGAGGGAGGTGGGATATGATGATAGAGACTGGATTAATCTTGCTCAGGATAGAGACAGATGGTGGGCTTATGTGAGAGCGGCATTGAAACTCCGGGTTCCTTAAAAGCCATTTGTAAGCAAGTAAATGTAATGTGTAGATGGATAGCCTTTTGTAGAAAGAAAACTTCTTATATTGTTCTAGAACTTTATGAGAATTGTGATGAGAAGTCTGTTTATATTTAAAAAAGTACTGCATGGGATTCGAACTGAAAACCAAAGTAGTTCAGCTTCTATCGTGGTTTTTGCCTTAGCCATCTACGAGAGCTTTGATAATTTGGTGTGTATTTCCTACCTGACATGTTCATATACAAATTACACGCAGGATTTTCGGCTGACATTACATATCTCTATTTGATTCATACGAGGGTGGATTGGAAAGTAACGCACAATAAAAAAAAAAAAAAAAAATAGGAGGTAAACAAAAATAAAAAATACACAAATGAACTTACATCTTTTAGCTACTTTTCTACAACTGGTACCAGTCCCAGTATACCCTGTTCATAGAAGTCCATTTGGCTGTAGTATTGCTGTCTGTGGACAGTTGATTATACTTCTGCATCGGTCACAAAGTGATGACGTCCATGGGACCAAACAGATGAAAGTTCGACGGTGCAAGGTCTGGGCTGTATGATGGATACTGGAGTACCTCCCAACCAGATGTGTTGATTTTCTCATGAACAGAAGCCGCAACATAGGGGCAAGCATTGCCATAAAGAAGTTTGATATTGTTGTTGTTTATTGACATTTCTGGCTTGGAGCCAGAGGCTGTTTCAGGGTTTTACACATGCAGGACGTCCTCTCCAGCCATTGTATATAAATAACAATAAAAAAAATATATATGCACATATAAGACTATTTCTGGCATAAGTGCCAGTAGGTGTGTGAGTGCAGTGATTGATTCCTTTTATTTCGGTGTGGGCCTAATTAGTTAATTTGCGATATTTATAGGGGGCTATTTAGTAGGAATATAATATACATAGTTTGGTGAATGGGAGAAGAGTTCAGGACAAAAAATATCAGCTGATAGACAACATTGAGGTATAGGTATTGTATGGGGAGATTAAGAGGAAAGCAAGAAATTGCAAAGAATGGAAAATGCTGGGTTTGCAGTTAAAGACCTGCTCTTGGGCAGAACACTGTACATACATACACACACATACATACATTTTATTGAGATTTTTAAGTTTCCCCTTCTGGTGGCAGAAGCGTCTGAATGGTTATGGAGATTTTCATAGGGTAGAGTTATTTTATTGATCTGCCTCTCTGTTGCTGTCGTGTCCTCTCAGACAGTATTTAAATTTCCAACATGTGTTTGCGGTTCTATTTGTGTGTTTTAGTTTGGTGGTTGGGGCTGGTGGCAGTTGTAGAGGAGTTTCTCCAGGGTTGTTCTGTTGTTTGTGTTCGGTGGATTTGCAAAGATGTGTTGTGTATATATGCGATTTACTGCCGAATGTGTGTATTTCCTGTTTATGTTTTAGATGTGTGAAGAGTGGCTTCGTTTTTGCCGTAGTGTAAACTGTGTTGTTTCTGGTGCGTCTGCAGGTGGAAGATTTGATGGAGAATTCTTCTTTCGCGGGCTTCGAATTTTGATTGGGTCGTTGGAGGGGCTTGTGTGAGGAAAATGGAGGGCTGTATGCATAGGGATCGAACCAGTTCTTTGTATAGGTGTAGGAGTGTTTCGGTTATACAGCCAGGTCAATTGATGCGGTATATTTCCTTCAGGTTTCTTTAGCTACTTCCGTCCAGGAGAGTTTGGAGGTGAAGGGTATTCCTAGATATGTGAGATTTCGCTGGAGTGGAAATTGAGTATTTGCTATTGTGATTGGGTTGTTCTGGAGGACTCGAGTTCGGAGTTTTGGGCGGAAGACTCATATCTGTATTTTGTCTGTGTTGACTGATCCGCCACGTATTGGTCCAATTTAGATACTGCTTGAGTGTTGCGTTTAGTAACTTCCTAGCGGAAGGGAGTCGGGGGTGTGTAGCCCAATATGCGACGTCGTCTGCATATTGTGCCAGTCATACTAGCAGATTATTAGGGAGGGGAATATCTGCCACATAGATGTTATACAGAGTGGGAGATACGACACTGCCTTGGGGGACTCTAGCTTCTATTTGGAAGGTCTGAGAAAGTTCATTCCTTCTGAGTCTCATCTTTCCTGAAGTTTGATATCATCAGCATTAATGTTATGGCATTTGTCACGAAGGACATGACGCAACTTTACCAATATTTGAATATAGGCTGCAGCATTCACAGTGGTCCCATGTTTAGCGAAGTCCACCAACAAAACACCATGTATATCCCAGAACACTGTCACAAGCACTTTCTTAGCAGATTGTGTCACTTCGAATTTTTTCTTTACTCGAATCCATAGAAGCCTGCTTTGTTTCGGGCGTATAGTGGTATGCCCAGGACTCATCACCAGTGACAATTCCTTTCAGAAAGCCATGCCCTTCTGCAGCATAATGTCTTAAGTGGTCCAAGTATGTCATCATTTGCTGGCCCTTGTGGTCGTCTGTCAGTTTTCTTAGGCACCCAGCAGGCACTAACTTTATGAAATTTCAATGTGTCATGCACGATATCATACACCGCACTGTATGAAATGCTCAACTGCTGAGATAAGGTTCACAGTTGGATCTGCCAGTCGTTCAAAATTGGCATCCTCAATGCCTGTGACATTCTGCTGGGTTTCAGCTTTTACTGGCCACCTGGAAATGTTGTTAGGTTCAGTCTTCCCCGTACATGCCACACATGCCCCTGTGAATTTCACTCGAGTTATGTCCTTTAGCCCACAAAAATCGCACAATACTTCACTGCTCTTCACAAGTTGACGACAGTAACACGCACGCCGTCTTTGTTGCATAGTTGACGTTTCTTTCACTAGAGCTACATATACAAAACAAATTGTATCTGTAGTGAAAACTTCAAACTATATCTCGATGAAATGTCAACATTCCAGCCACAATACCAATGCAGAAAAAAATACTGTGCTTTACTTTCTGATCCACCCTCGTATTTCATTCTTCAGAGCCTCAGAAGATCTAGCATACACTATCCAGTGTGATCTGTAACATATTTCAGACTCTGAACCAAATAAGCAAATTTAAGCATACTTAAATATGCGTTGTCTTGTGAATGAAGCATCATATGGACAGTGCGGAATACTTGGGACTTCGAATATTTCAAGTGCTCATTCTTTTTGAGTGGCAGTGTACATCAGTCGCCTCACTCTGAGACATATTGAGCAGAGATGACGATTTCTCGGAGCTGTGATTTTGGAACTGTAGTCACAGCTGGAACTTCGAGCTTGTAGAGAAGCTCTTAAATTTTTTATAGCATTTCCAAACTCGTATTTATGGAAAATAAGTTTCTAGCCTATGATTGCCATCAAAAGTGAGAAGACACATTGAAATTAAAAATTATATCAATATGTTTTTATTTGAATACAAAGTTCAGATGTCTCCTGGCTTAGTTGCCTCATGAGCGTTACCATATTGGTATCACTTGCGAGGTTCAAACCTGTCTTTGGACAGTTAATTAAGAACATGTTAATAAGGTTTTTTTACCCACACTTTGGCAACCACTGACCCAAGGTATAATGACCCAAGATGTCTGACATCTATGTAGAATTAATCTCACAATGCTTCACTTTGTTACTTATAGGCTAATGGTAAGTGGACAATTTTCGATAATTCAGTCCAAACCATTATTTCTTCGGTATACTGTGGATCAATATACTCGAGTTGAAGCCCAAAGACTTCAATATTTGCATTGTAATCAAGAATTTCAATTTGTTTAGGTCTGTTCGATCTTTCAAATCTGATTATGCTATCTTTGCACAGTCAAAATACCACGGCCCTTAGAAACTAACTTTTTGATTGGAGGTCAAATATACTTATTATATTAAATAAATTATATTATCTTTACATTCTGAACAATTACAAAGACTTACAGACTTTGACAGACTTCGTTATTTGCCAAAAGTAACCAAGAAGATCTCCAGACAGGTAGAATTGTTATATCACTATATACATTTCTAGGAAGCACACAAAATATGCAGCAGAGGTATCAAGACACAACTGTGATAGTCCGAAAGTATGGTGTACCCGATATTACCCACAGTGGCCTGCCATAATATTATCTTTCGTCTCATTTTCTCTTATCTATACTCTAACCACTATGTAAATACCAGGTCACTCATCTGCGGCATGCTAAGTATATCCCTTCATAGAACATCTTGTTACTACATCTTTTACAGTCTCCACTATGCAACAATGGAATTCCTTGTCACAAAGTATTAGGGCAGTAATTGTCAGCACTCACTGTAATAGGTAAGGAGTGTATCAGAATATGCACCTCGCGGAGAAGGGAGAGGGAGAAAGCACAGCATGCACAGATGCAAGGCAGTAAACACTTTTTAAAAAAGCATAAAGGATAATCTTAATATTTAAAAAAAAAAAAGCACAAAGGATAATCTTAATAGAAATTTATTCTAATTATACTGATCTTACCATGTAGTCAGCGACTGTTTCATTCTTTGGACAGCCTGGATGGTAATTTGAAGATCAAGCTACACTTTTCAGATGAATATATGATAATTCCAAAAAGAATAAATTAATAAGCCCTCCAAAAATGTGGAAGTACATCAATTGTATGAAGAAAAACTCCCGCTTTAGGTGTCAAAGTATTGTCAGCTTCAAGAAATTAAGCAAGAATTGTCAGAAGATGTTTACGGGTTAATATGATGAACAGTCTTACCACCTTCGTGGATCTCGTAATGAATGCATTAGTAATTGTCCATGTGTGAAGAAAAGTGAAGACACTGCAGATTGAGCAGCAATATTTATTGAAGGTATACTCCACATTGCATCAGTTAACATTTGTTTCTTATCTTTTGTAAACAGTCATGTAAAACTTCAATTTTTGCTTTTCATTGATATCTCTTTTCAAGTACAAGTAAGGTGTAGTAAAAGTTTTGTCTGAAAATAGTATTTATGTTTGCTTTCTCTTTTGTAATACATCTAGCATGTAGTAACTTTTTTCTGAATCTGAACTTTCTGCATTTTTGTTTTTTGTACTGAAAGTTTTGTTTGGAACCATACTTTTTGTTTTAATTATTACTCTTTTGTATCACATTTAACATTTTCCTACAAATAGTAATAGTAATGATGTGATCAATAGTGGAGCCAGTTCTTCTATGTATGTTAATGATTACGATGCAAATACTGAAGTATCTAATTATAATAATAACAAACTACCATGGTATGTAACTGTGATTGGGAAAGGAAAGGATTATATGAATAATTGAAAGACAACCATAAAAGGGGTGCCCAGATTTCCTTCATTGCATGTTTGTAGATTAATGCCAGAAACAACAGCAAAGCAAATTGTCGAGTTTTTAAAACCTAATTATCCTGAAGTTCTTTTTGTGAGAAATTGCAATCTAGACATCCAGATCAATATGCTTCATTTAAGATTGATGTATACCAAGTGTTTCAGACCACCTGTATCAGGCTTTTTTTTTTCCTCGAAAACTATATGGTACTGGTTGTTCATAAAAAAATTTGATAACCAAAACCTACTGTATATAAAGAATCGATTGGTGGTTGTACCATTTCCTGTAAGAAACCGGAAGTGAGGGTACCTGTGATCAACTTCGAAATTTCAAATGAAAACATAGGTCATTGAAGGAAACTACTTTTAAAAAGAAACAACTTTTACTGAAACTTTTTTTTCTAACTTTTATTGTTTGCTCACAAAGCAACAAAAATGGTATCTTCTGAGAAATACTGTACATTGTTAATGTACGTACACTCTTCATAGTAGTTGTTCAAAATGTCCACCACCCTGTGTTAAACAATGTTCTGATTACCTCCTAACATCCGTGATTGCACTTTACAGCTGAGAGACCCACAGGCTTCTCTAATTCTTTGTTTCATGTCTTCTCTTGTTGTTGGACGCACCTGGTAGACCATGTCTTTAATACTCCCCCACAAGAAGAAGTCATTTGGAGCAAAGTCAGGAGATCGGGTCAGCCAAGCTACTGGTCCTCCTCGTCCAATTCATCATAGGGGAAATAACTGGTCAATAACTCGTTGAGCCCTACGTGAAAAGTGAGCCATACAGCCATCCTGCTGAAGCCACATCATTAACCGAAGCGCAAAGAAACGTTATGAAGCAACTGATGCAAAATGTTTTGGAGGAAGCGTGCATACATTCTACCATTCAAGTTCTCTTCAAAAAAAGGATGGTTCTATGACTCATTGTCCTAGGAGGCCACACTATGTATTCAGGCTCCACACATGCTACTTCATGTAGCCAGTGTGGATTAACTGGAGACCAATAATGGGCATTGTAGGGATTCACCTGACCTTTACTTTTGAAAGTTGCCTCATCAGTCCACAGAATTCTGTGCTCGAAATCACGGTCCGTGTTTAAAACCAGTAGCAGAAATTGACACGAGTCTGGAAGTCATGCCTCTCAAGTTCCTGATGGAGATGAATATGGTATGGATGAAATTTGTTGTCTTTGAGAATTCTAAACACTGTACTATGGTGCAATCCTAAGTCATGGGCAATCCTTCTTGTGTAGTCATGAGGATTAACTATCACTGCAACGAGAACATCGGCAGCTTCTTTCTCATTCCTCACATGCTGTATGATATGCTCACCCTTGTTGTGTTTCGGTTGCACCACACCATTTGTATGCACATGCTTTGCAAGATGCTGGAAAACAATGTATGAATGATGGGCGTACAGTGGATATCTCTCTGCATAAACATGTGGTGCTTCTCTGCAATTCCAATGGCATTCTCCAAGTATCATCAACATGTTGAATGCTTATTCATTTGTGAATGGCATTTTCCAAATAACAGACCCAAAGGGAGACATATGGACGAATAAACAAAATTCACTGTTGCTAGCAAAATAAAAGACAGTTGAAAGTGACTTTGTTTCAAGACCTGCAGTGTTTACAATATGCTGCACCTACTACCGGTACAGTACATACATAAACAGAATAGCATTTCTCAGGCAATACCATTTTTGTTGCTTTGTAAGTATACAATAAAGGTTATAAAAAAAAAAGTTTCAGTAAAGGTGTTTCTTTTTAAAACTAGTTTCCAATGATAACTTCAATGACCCATGTTCTCATTTGAAATTTCGAAGTTGACCATAGGTGTACTCCTACTTCCAGTTTGTTATGGGAAATGGTACTACCACCAATCGATTCTTTACATAGATTTTGGTTATCAAAATTTTTTTATGAACAACCAGTACCATATAGTTTTCGAGAAAAAAGCGTGATATGGGTGGTCTGAAACTCCCGGTATAATGAAAATGTAGATTCAGTAATAAATCTGGAATTGTGGCCTAAGAATACGCGCTTACGTTATTTTTGTCAAATAAGACAAAGGTCGAGTGTAGAAAAGTAACATGATTCCATTGTGAAAAAGTCTTGTGAAACTTTTAGTATTCATTCTCAGAACGTTCAGTTCATTTTTCATAAGATTAATGAAACAGAAGTTATTTTAAATGAACATAATTATTTAGCTATGCGTATCGGAACATTGGCTCACTTATAGTAATAGTGATCCTGTTAATATTAATGGTTTTATTTGTGCCAGTGTTTACTGCAGAGCTGTTCATTCTCATGGTGGTGTTACAATTTTTTTAGGAGAAGGATATAATTTCATTTATTAAATATTGATAAATTTTGTATTGAAATTCACTTAGAGTCCTCTGCTGTTGTTTTAAAACGTTTCTACATATTGTTCTCCTTTAGGTGATGCTAATATGTTTTTTACACAGCTTGATAAATTAATTTTATTTCTTTTATCATTATAAATGTCTACTGTAATATGTGGTGACATTTTATATTGATGTACGACATAATTCTGCTATATCTTCACAGTTAATTAATGTTTAAGATCTGTTGATTGTTATTTTACGAATATGAAGGTCACATGGGGTAATTCACGCCTTGATAATGTTATAACTAATATACATAGAGATTTAATTAATACAGTTGTTGTTAAGGTGCTTTTGTCAGATCACAATGCTCTTCGTAGTGATATTTAAATTATTAATAAAAATATACATAAAATGAATATCCCATTTTTATGAAACTTTGTTGTTTTAGTGAATATAATTCTATTAATTTCAAAGAACATTTTAGTGGCATTCAGTGGTTGATATTTTTTGTGATAATGATTTTTTTTTTTATTTATAAATTTATGGTAGTGTTTCTGGATTGTTTCAATTCATGTTTCCCCTTTAAGCTTGTGAAATGTGCCAATCATAGTCATTCTTTTGGCATGAATAAATTAAATTGGTACACTGTTGACTTGAAAGCTTTTAAAGCTTATGTATTTCATTTATGGGGGGATCAGAAAGTAAGGTTGCAAAGCCTGCAGTGAAATGTATACATCTTATTTTATACAGCCAATACAGCCAACTGGATAGTACATACATTAGGTTATTTTTCGACATAGCCTCCATATCTGTTTAGGCACTTGTTGCTTTGTGGGATAAGTTTGAATATTCTCTCCAGGTAGAAATCCTGTCCTTGTGTATTCAGCCACGTTGTCGCGTATTGTTTCACCTCCTTGTCTGAAGTGAATCGTCGGCCTCCTAGGTGCTCCTTCAAGTGAGGAAAAAGGTGAAAGTTGCTTGGAGCGAGGTCCAGGCTGTAGGGAGGATGGTCGATAATGTCCCAGCGAATCCGCTTCAATAGGTAGTGATCTTCTGGGCTGTATAAGGTCGCGCTTTATCATGAAGGAAGATGACGCCCTCGGTGAGGTGTCCTGGCCATTTCTTCCTGATTGCTTCGTGCAATTGTGTCAAGGTCTCTCAGTAATGGTCAGCAGTCACTGTGTGCTCTCTTTTCACAAACTCTACGAGTATGACATTCGCATTGTTCCAAAACTCTGTGGCTAGCACCTTCCTGGCAGATGGCGTCACCTTAAATTTCTTTGTCTTTGGAGAGGTGGGGTGTTTCCACTCCAATGACGACTGCTTACTGTTCAGCTTGTAGTGGTGGAGCCATGTTTCGTCACCCGTGACTATGTGGTGAAGAAAACTGTTCCCTTCCGTGGAGAACCATTGCAAAAGTTGAAGACTTGCCCCCATGCGCTTCTCCTTGTTTTGGTTGGACAGATTTCTTGGAACCCATTGGGAACAAACTTTCCGTTACTGCAGAATATCGTGAACAATGTGACAAATGCTTCTGAACGACATTCCCAATTCTGCCCTCATATGCCATAACGTGACCCTTCTGTTGTCCTGAATCAGCTCCTCCACGCGATCTGTGTTCAAATCTGTTGATGTCACACTGGGTCGGCCACTGCGATCCTCGTCGGTGACATTTTCTCTACAAGCCGCAAACTGTCGACACCATTCTGCGACATGCTGACGAGACATTACAGTCTCTCCATAAAACTCTACCAGCTGCCTGTGAATTTTAGCCACGGTTACATGTTTTGCTCACAGAAATCGAATAACTGAGTGGATTTCACCGAGGTGATCAGAAACTAAGGTTACAAGGCTGATATTCCTGGAGTTTTGTCAGTTATAGAGAAATTCGTAGTGTGCATACATGCAGTTGGCAACTGTGCAGACTTTCAGCCACCCGCCACTTATACAGCGCTAGTTGTCGGTAAACACAAATGGTGACTCGTTTGGAAAACTGGCTCGCATAGAAATCTGCACCATCCTGCTGGAATAAACAATGTTCGTGTTCAGCACTTTGCATCACTGGCACCACAATTTCATTAAGGATATCACAATACTGATCAGTTTTAACAGTCTCATCCAAGATTCGCATTCCTAACAATGCTTCTCATCCAATCATATCCCGAACTTTTCCGCACCTTAAACGTGTCTTTTCAATAAATTGAGGACTCTCTCTAGCATAATAATGACAGTTGTGTCGTTTAACATGTCTGTTCATATGGTAAACAGCTTCATAAAAAAGTGTCATTTTCTTAACCATTGTTCGTCGTTTGCACATTTCCTTACAACAGATTCACACAATTCCATTCGCCTAGCAGGGTCATTCTCGTTAAGTTCATAGACATGAATCTGTTTCAAGAGATTTTTGTTTCAAAGTATGAAAGACACTGGCATGACTGATACCAAGCTTTGCAGGTCGATTTTTGTGGGCTAATACTGAATGCATCCAGACTCATTCCCGTTGTTGCTGCATCTGTGCTACTATGAGGCCTTCCAGGAGTTTCTTTATGGACACTTCCTGTTGCCAGCAGTCGTTTTCTCCACTTACCCACAGTCGAAGGCTGCAATGCTACGTTAAAATCACGTCTCACAAGTCTTGCAGCTTCCAGAGCAATGTATATTGGAGAATACCGTATTCTTTTGATCCAACAAATGCCAACACGGCAGCCATATTTACTCCTGCAGAGACTCAGTACACTATAAGACTTGCGTAACAACGCAGGTTTCTAGTGTGATATTCCATTGTTATCTTGAAGAATGCCGTTGTTGTGCAGTTAATCAATATGTAATCAATTGTTGTTGTACAAAATTAGCATTAAGTAACAAACAAGAGAAGGAATATACTTCAATGATTAATTTTCTCAACGACAATATTTTCAATGTGGGCTAAAGCAAGGAGATGCACCATCACCTTTACTTCTTAACTTTGCTCTAGAATATCCCATTAGGAAAGTTAAGAATAACTGAGAGGGTTTGGAATTGAACGAGTTACAGCTTCTTGTCTATGCTGATGACATGAATATGTTAGGAGAAAGTGCACAAACTATTAGGAATTTTACCTGAAGCAAGTCTAACAAAAGTGAAGAGCGTAAGGAGTTGGAGACAGAGAATGACATGGACCACCCCTGATTGAAACACATTGTAAACCCTCATTAAAATCTATAGTTTTTCCTTAAAACCTTCATTTTGTTGCATACCTTTTTTTTTATCTTAGCCAAATTCCAGGGAGTTACCTCCTCTCTCCGAGGTTTGCAGGGCAGTCATTGAAACAAGGTGACTAATTTTTAATAATATTTAAATGTTATTTTCTTTTAATTTAATGTAAATTTTCCGTTAGTTTAAGAGCCCCCTAACTATAACTATAACTATCACTATTACCACTCCTAGTTACGATAGTAGTGTTCTAGACTGTCAAAATGCGGAGTATTAGGCCTAATATATAGACGGACGCTTGTTAGGCGGTGCTCTATATCTACAGTTTCTATTATTCTTAGTTTACATTCACAATATGGCCATGAACACTTTGCCGCGAGAAACAGTCGTCTTCTAGAGCATCCATCAGTGCTGGCATGATTGCAATATTCATCATAGACATTTCTTTCCAGTCTTCCAGCCTACCAATGGTAACATTACTTTCAGTTCCACTAGAGCTATTAATTCTATTCTTGGATATTGCCTTCCTTCATTATGGTGCAAGAAAACAAAATGCAAGATATATTTCGTGCAATAAAGACGACGAAAAGTGTAATGAAGGTTCATGTAAATAAAGACGAATATTTTCTGTGGACCAAAAGTACAGTGAAGGTTCGAGTAAGTTAAATAAAGACTAGTATTTTTCTCTCGACCAAAATGGCATAAGGCGAGGATTGTGACAAGATTATTGGGCTAAATTAGGGGATAGTTAAGTGACAGGAGGAGAGATTTTTAACTAGATTATAGTTGGTTTAATATAATATATATTTTTAAAATATAAGGAAAGTTGCTGTCAATAAAGAGGAGTATTTCCCATAGTCCAAAAATAAACAAAGACGCGCATTTCCCCCACAAGGGCAGGAGGCAAGGACTGTGACCAGGTTAGATTGAATTAGAAGAGGGATTGGTAATGTTAAGAAAACTTATGTCAGTGGTAACGTTGGGTCTGAGAGACCCATACACCTTTTTTGTAACTATGAAGTGTATTAACTTGAAATATTAATACAGAACTCAAATACAAATAACAACGCAAAATTCAAACAGATTATAGGCTTTAATTTTATGTTATACAAAATTTTCATCAAAACTGTCAAGCATCTTATAATAGTTAATAAATTTGTTTTAAATTTTTGAGTGACAAATTTACTTTACTATAAAAACTGATTTCGTAACACAGCCTATCCATAATTCAAAACGAAAATGTCGTCGTTTCCTGAGCAGCTGTTACATAACATACATGCATGACTCAAACAGAGCCATTTATTACATTTTCGGCAGAAATATTTCGTTTTGTTGCCTTTATATTGATAGCAACGTCCTCTTCTTCCAGGCTGAAGGGGTTCAGGAGCATGTTCTTGCAGGGTTGTTCCACACAGTCTGGCTGCTGATAATCTTAGGTCCATTGGATTGTGTTTATTCTGAGCCGTGTTCTTCAGCTGGCTTTCTACTTAACTTTTTGCCAATTCTTTAAGATATTTTCGTCTTGGTGTTACTGTTGCAGTATTCACTTTATGAATGACGTAGCCATTTATTGCAGCAACATTCAGGACATGGTAAAATAATGCCATGGGCCAACGTCTGGTATTTCGTGCTACATCATACTCAGCACACATTTGGTCTCATTATAGAACGAGACAATATCTGGCTTTCTTTTGTCCCCTGTGGTTTCATCTAGTTTGTTGTCATGGTGCATGCTGGATATCAACACTACACACCGATTCTTCTTTGGTACGTAAGACACAAGGGTGCAGTCCTCTTGAAAACCGAACACACTACTGTATTCTTCCTTACATTTTGCAATCACAAGACACTGGACAACTCTCTTTTGTTCTTGCGGATTGTTCCCACAATTGTGAGTTTGTAGTCCCTCAGCATCGTCTTCACCAAACTGTAGCTTGTGAACCAATTATCTATGGTCACATTACGAGAAGACTGATAAATTGGTTGGCATAATCTTTTCACCACAGCTTGTGGTTTGTTGTCTATCATAAATGGTCCTTCTGGTTGTTGGCCCAAGTATACCTCCATATTTGCAGAATAAAATAATTTTGCATCAACAGTACTGAAAACTTTTATCCCATACTTGGCGGGTTTCTTTGGCATATACATGCGAAATTGACATCTTCCACGGAAAGACACAAGAGTCTCATCCAAAGTTGCAAAAATTCCAATTGAAAAGTTTTTATTGCACTTCTCTACAAAAAATTGAAAAAAACTCGTGGATAGGATAGGATAGGATAGTTTATCGATGGATTTTCTCTCCTGACGTGTTTCCAAATCATCAAATCGCAAGCATCGGCACAAGAAACGAAATCTCTGCAAGGACATTGTGACCCAGAATTTCTACACCTGTTCCATCTCGTTCCCACAGTTCCTCGACATTAAGTCTTCCTGCATGCAACAAACCAGCTATATACAGCAAACCAATTAGGGACATTATCTCATTTCTGTTGGTGGGATGAGTGAAACGTTGCTCAAATAATAATTTGCAGTGAGTTTTAGTAAGTACTTATTTGTATTATTCACAATTATATCGATCACTTCCTCATTTATAAATAGAGACCATGTGTCTAGTATAGAATGCGCATTCTTTGCACCTTGTCTCACTGTCGGTAAACGTGTAGTAACAATGTCACTACGTCGAGTACGAATATTCATATTTCCCACTTCTTTTCTCCATTTTCTTTCACTGTCTTTCCCAATGAAATATTGGCAATTGTCTTCCTCACTGACATTCTCACTAAATTCATCACTGACATTCTCACTAAATTCATCACTGTTATTTTCACTAAATTCTTCATCGGTATCTGTATTGTGGTCACTTTCTATATAAAAGTTAGGATCTGCAACATCATCATCATCATCATCATCTTCTGGCTCACATGTTTCAGTATTTAATTCTTGTTGTAATATTTTTTGTATTCGTGCAACACGAGCTTCATAACTTTCATCCATTTTGTACACTACAAGAAAAGTGTACATTATAAGAAAATTAAACACTAGAAATATAACAGATTTTTAAGAATATAATTTAAAACAATTTAATTGTTGAAATAGTAAGACATTATACTACAAAGACACGATTATTTGCGATTCAACTTACCTCAAAATAATAACGCTACTAGTAACGTTGAGTCTGTCAGACCCAGACCTCGTAAATTGCTTTCTCACTCAACAAACGTCAACTGTAGAATGTTTGTGGCCACTTAAATTTAAAGAGAAACGTTAATTTGAAAGGTAGAGGGGAAGTGAGGAAAATCCATTGTTGCCAAATTATGTTACATTTAAAATAAATTTAATCTGGGTCTGGTAGACCCAACGTTACCACTGAAGGGTTAAGTGACAGGAGGAAATGAGAAGTTTTAATTTTAGCTTAAGGTTTAATATATTATGCATTTGAAATTTTTATTGAAGGTTCGTTTAAATAAACAGCATAATTTTCCCTGGACTAGAAGAACAAGAAGCGAGGACTTTGACAAGGTTAGATTGGGATAGATGAGTGGATAGTTATGTGACAGGAGGCGAATTTTTAATTAGGTTACTAGGTTTAATATATTATGCATTTGAACTTCTTATTGAAGGTTCGTGTAAATAAAGAATAGTATTTTCCCTCGACCCAAAGTGCAATGAAGGTTTGTGTAAGTAAAGACGAGTATTTTCTCTGGACCAGAAGTACAATGAAGGTTCTTGTATGTAAAGACAAGTATTTCCCCTGGACAAGAAGGACAGGAGACAGGTACTTTGACAAGGGTAGATTGGGTTAGATGAGAGGATAGTTAAGTGACAGGAGGCGAAGTTTTAATTAGGTTATAGTAGGTTTAATATATTATGCATATCGAATTATTATTGAAGGTTCGTGTAAATAGAGACGAGTATTTTTCTTGGACCAAAAGTACAATGAAGGTTTGTGTAAATAGAGATGAGTATTTTCCCTAGTCCAAAAGTGCAGTAAAGGTTCTTTTTTACAAAATATTTGCCCTGAACCACAAGGGTAGGAGGCGACGACTGTGACAAAGTTAGATAGGGATGGTTAAGTAGCAGAAGGAGAAGTTTTAATTGGATTACAATAGATTTAATATATTATACATTGAAATTTTTTGTGAAGGTCGTGTAAAAAAAACTTTATTTCCTCTGGTCTTCTATGCTCGAGGTTGCGGGTTCGATCCTGGCTGAGGTCGATGACAATTTAAGTGTGTTTAAATGCGACAGGCTCATGTCAGTAGATTTACTGGCATGTAAAAGAACTCCTGCGGGACAAAAATTCCGGCACACCGGCGATGCTGATATAACCTCTGCAGTTCCGAGCGTCGTTATATAAACCATAATTTAAAAAAAAAAGAGCTTGTTTTGATGGACACACGATGGTACACAGTAGAGCATACGACTGATAAAACATGCAAGAGGTGAATATCTGTAATCCCATGTCGAATCTTCGACCTCATCTTGCCAAATACTTTTACATTGTCACAGATTACATTGATGCTAAATAACCTAGTAATGGAACAACATCGTTAAATTACCGATTAAAAAACGTGTAGGAACTTCTTGAAGGTTTCATCACAATACATGACTCTAGATCTGCTCAACTGTTCCCGTGACTTAATGCTTACATAGAGGATTCCAGGTTATGGACCTTGCCTAGTACACTTAAACTCTGCGGTAGGTAGGCAACTGGTTATTTGATGAAATAACTCCATATGTCCAATGCTTTGTTTTAATTCTGTAATAAATATAACAAACTTATTAAGTATCGATGGTGTTTAGGTAAGAGGGGTTAACACTTTTTTTAATTTGACTTCTTGCTGTAATTAGTGCAATTAGTTAACATTGACCTTTGGGGAGGCCGAAACGTAGATGGGAGAATAATATTAAAATGGATTTGAGAGAGATGGAATATGATGATAGAGACTAGATTGATCTTTCACAGGGACTGATGGTGGGCTTTATGTGAGGGTAGCAGTGAACCTCCTGGTTCTTTAAAAGTCATAAGTAGCCTAAGTTAAAATTTAATTACAAAATGTGAAGATATGTTTTTGACAATATTATGTTTACATTCCTTCATATAAATTGACATAATAATAATATGTTAGAATTTAATTTTTGTTCCTGAAAAATCGTTTTGTGGGATAAGCCTTTTTACCTAAACACCATCGATATGATGACTGTCACTCCAGGAAGTGTTCTGTAATATTGTGGGTCCAAACTATTGGAAGTGATGCTGAATAAAAGAGTATTTCTTTGTGGCAGGGTGAAGAATTTTTCTTCATCTTGAATATTCCCAGCTTGCTCTCTGAGAATCACAGACAATGATATGTTTGTGTATTCAGCTACTCTTCCTCACTTAGCTCTACCTCCCAGTCCTCCAGATTGGGGATTATAGCAGTGTGCTAGCTCCCCATCCTATAGAAAAAATGTACATTGTTAAACATTCCAGTAAAGTAATTTAGGAGTAGAATTTAATAAAGAAGGGGATAGTAAAAACGAAATACATAGTAAAGAGAATTAATAAGGGAAGAACAGATATTATAAAAATAAATGGGTATGGTGTGACAGAAAAATCAGTGATAGCAAAGAAGAGATTCTTTACACCTATTATTCAGAGCAGTTCATTATATTGATCTGAGGTGTGGGGTACATTATAGAATTAGGACCAAATATTTGCTGCAGAAGTGGCTTGTCTAAGGAGAAGCTGCATGCAAATAGGAAATAAGGTATTCAAAAGGGTAGCTAATTAGGAAAACACAGTTATTGAAAGAATAGAAATAAAGATACTTGGATGGTTTTGAATAGATGGTCTAGGAAAATTCTAGATTTGAGTACCACTTGAAGCAAGAAAAAGAGGATGACTGAGAAGATACTACAGAGGAGGTGAAAGATGCGATGAAGACTAGATGCTAGTGGAATGGAAAATATTCTTGGTCCATTGGATCTGTGGCCCTGTAACATATGCAAACCAAACTTTCATTTAGCTGCAAGAATTAATTTCCTCCTCACATTTCTGTCTCTCTTTTCTCACCACTCACAATATATCTTGCAGGACACATTGAATACTGCAGCTACGACTCTTATTTCTTAAGTCATAACAACCATGTTATATCTTCAGAACATTAGACAACAGTCCAGTATATACTTTTGAAAACCAATGTTACACTCTATGACAGTGGTTGTCAGCACTTGCTTAAATGGGTAAAGGGTATTCGGTGCAACATCATATGTCCGTCGTGCAGCAGGTAGAGAGGAAGAGAGCATACCCACTATAGTAGGGAGCAAAGATATTGGCGGGTCGTACTTAGCACATTTTTGCACGTACCACCCCCTCTCTTCTGACCTGTCCATTGGGATGACTTGACTGGCAGGGTGTCGATGCGTTCGGGTGTAGTTGCTTGCAAGCCGATCGTTGGGTATTGAGAGAGTAGTCATCGTAGCTGTTGTCTGTACATATTCAAACAGTAATTTTCAATACTAACAGTGGAATTGCTTCTGTGCCTAGTTGAGTGACATGTCTAGAAAGGGAGCGGCACGAAAGGAATTATTTATAGTGTTTACGAATACTTAAAAAAAACTTTAATTAATACAACAAATTAAAATTTTCGTAACATGATTGAAATTCTGGTTATTAAGAGAATGAGGAAAACAGGAATTAGGTCACTATAAGTTTAAGTGAAATATTTTAAGATCTGATAGTATATTGGCAATATGCTCATTGCAGTGAAGTAAATCGTTAAAAACCATTGTGTTATTATTATTATTATTATTATTATATTATTATTATTATTATTATTATTATTATTATTATTATTATTAAATTTGCACTGATGGATTTCATTTAATATAGTATTACTAGCCATTGTTAAGTCAATTACATTATATAAAATAAAACCTGGGTACCGACACAATACTATTTACAAATTATTTACATCATCAATACCAGTGATTTTACTCACGGACTGGCTTCATCTTTTCTTGCAACCCTTGTTTTGTTCAAAAGGTGGTCACTGCTGTCAGTTGGTCACCTGCTGTGATTCTTCCTGACGAAAGGTCCCTGTTGACTTTCTTTGTCGCATTCCCAGGACCGCTGCCATCATTTTTGGCCTCATTTCTGAACAGCTGGAGCCATTCATCACGACTTCTACTCTTTGTGAAGCGGATGACAATAGGACGCGTCTTCCCTGGCCTGGATGGTATGCGATGTGCTACGCTTACATCATGTTGCACCAATTCACTACCGCCTATGACTTCCGATATTTAGTCAATGACTTCATAAGTTGATTGTTCATCGATCTCTGGAACTCCAAATAGCATTATATTGTATCTGCGTATGTACTGCTGCAGATCACGCACTTTGCTCCGTTTGAGATGGTCATTTTCTTGCACTAGCCTCTTCATCTCCTCCTGCGTGGAGTTGAGTTCATGTCTTGTGTGCGCCAATTCCTCTCTAAGACTGTCGAACTTGGAAGATATGAATTCAAATGATTTTCTTAGTTCATTCACCTCAAAATACGAATGCTATTCGATATCAGTATAGTAGTTATAACATCATGTCGCATATTGTATACCAGTAGTTTGTATGATAACAAATGAAGTGTTCACATGTGCTGTTGTTTAATGAAATAATTATAATGCTGCGCACAGAAATTACACTAAATACTGACACACAGACAGTGTTTATATATAAACACTATTTCGATGTTACAGACTTGGGTTACGTAGCGAGGAGTGAAAGATGTTTCGGAAGCGACCCTTCGAAGAACGTTTACAGCTAAAGTAGGGGTGGAACGTGGGTTGGGTTAGTATGAAGGGGTATACCTCCATCCGCCAATATTCCTGCTCCCTACTATAGCAGCTACGAATGTACATAGTGCAGTCTCTTATCCATGGGTAAGAGACACTAGCCGAGGGTGCTCTGTGCTGATGACTGGTGTCTAGTTAACACACACACAAATGTTAGTGTGCTGGTAGCTGTGCTCTAAGATGGATGTAGGTAAAAGTTGAACAGTACTTTGTGGCAGAAATGCTCTTCAGTGTCATGCGGAGCTACAAGAAGCTTTGAGTGATAATGCATTGCCTTGTTGAAGTGTTGCACATTGGGTGGAGGCCTTCAAACAAGGATGCATAGCAATTGTTGACTTGCTGCACATTGGGCGTCCTGTGTCCGCTCATACAGTGTGCACCAGTGGCCATTATCAAGCAATGCTTAACAGAAAACAGGCATTGGACTGTGCAGGAATTATCCACATATATAGATATTTCTATGTCGACACTGTTCCACATTTTACGACAGAACTTGCAGATGCACAAGTTGTGTGCAAATTGGGTGCCACATCAATTAAGAGAGTTGCAGAAATGGACTTGATATGAGACATACCTTATTCATTTGGAGTGATTTCATCGCGATATGTGAAATCGAATTATTATAATTGACGAAACCAGGACGTGAGTGTATGAATCTGAACTAGTGTGTCGGTCAAATGAATGACGTCATTCTGCTTCACCACGAAGAGACAAGTTTTGACAAAATCCATCACCCACAAAGGTCATGATCATATTGGAATATGGCAGCCAAGGTGTTCTGGAGTGTCATCCTGTTCCTGAGGGCCACACTGTCAATGCGGAATACTACAAATCATTTCTTCTGTACCATCTGTCATATAATTTGGAGGGAACGTCCAGCACTGCTGGACAACACCGTAATTCTCCATGATAACGCTACAGCCCACACTGCAGCTTGTGTCAGGGGCCTTTTACAGTGATGGGAGTGGGAGATTTTAAAACACATTTCCTACTCGTCCGATCTCAGTCCATGCAATTTTGATTTCATTCTGTAACTGAAGAAGCTGTTGCGTGGGAAACACTTTGCAAACAAGGAGGACATCTTAACAGAATTTCGACGACAGGTGGTATACTGGGCTGCAAAAGAAATGCCGATACAAAATTATATCATTTTCTGAGGATTTTAGCAAACATGGCGAAGTCTAAAGCTATTTTCCTGAGATTAGGTTTTTAAAAACATGTAAATACGACTTTTATAACATGTTCACGTTATTATTTCATATGAATTGATTTTAAATTATTCATATACTTTTATTTTACAACATTAATAAAAATACTACAAAAAATAGTGAAACTGCAGTTTGTGATATTTCACATCCTTCCTTACTATCCATGGATCATAGTTACAATTGATATATACAGTCAGTTAGGATTCATATTATATTAACAAAAAATGAATCAATTTTATTATAAATATAAAATGTTATTATAAATATAGATACAGAACTGAAAATTGAATCTAATTGAAGCATTTAACCACACATTTATCCTTTGCATGGAATAAAACCTCTGTAGGAAATTCAGGCCAGTTGAGATGTGTTTGTATAATTATTTCATACACATACACAGGATGGAAGTGCAGTTTGAAAGAGAGAATACACTTAAATGAATAGAAAACTTGTATTTTGTTTTGTGATTAAATGCATGGTTAATTATAAAATTAAGTTAGAAGTTTCAGCAGTATGGCAACATTGCCACTAACACACGTTACTTATGATACAGATGTAAGGGACCAAGGAACTCGGTGTGTCACGATTAGCGAGCTGCTCTCTGCCTCGATGTTGCCACTTGTTGCATCGTGCAGTGGCTTGAAATTAGAGATTTTTTAAATTATACAAAAACCGTCCACGCTATTGAAATACTCCAGAGGGATAAATTATTCTTTATTAGATTTCCTATCAATATGGACAAAAATCACGATCCTACTCGCAACAGTTACCACATAAGAGATTGTTAAACATATGGAAAAGAATTTTTGTCTGAAAAAAACTATGAGCTTTCCACCAGTATGATATTATAGTTTTTTGTTACATACAACATGAGCTATTCGCTCTGAAAATCTGCAAGGCTATTTCACGTCCACCTTGTATATTTCTGTTGTTACCTAAGTGAATTCCTCGTAACAAGATATTTCAAATCGATAGCAACTTTGACTCGCCATTTCTTTTGCAGCCCATTGTACATATGAATGAATCACACACACCCAATGGTACTCAGAGTCTTCCCATTGTTGGTGAAGATGTGTGAAAGCTTTGGGGGACTAGTTTGAAGGGTGTCAGCTGTATGTAATGTACTTTGTTTCCTTTTCTATATAATAAAACAATGATTCCTATGAATGCATCTTTCGATTGCGCCCTGCCCTGGGCCCCATTTGGCGCTAACATTGCGAATCACATTCCAATGACCATCAGACGTATATATTGGATTTCCTTTACTGCAGTTTATCAGTAATATACCACAGTTGCCATGACTTATGAAAGGACCCTCGTAAATGTGGTTAAAGAAATATTATGCAAGTAATAGCATTTTGCAGTGGTAAGAAACAAACTATCTCTTATAAATAAGGCAAAGTGAAAGAGCAGTTGTAATGACAGGTGAGGCTTATTTTAATTCGATCGGTGTCTGGTAGAGGAGCTATGTTGGGAGAGTGTTAGTACGTTTAACCAAAGGTACCGGGTTCGATGCCTGGCCCCGGAACAATTTTTCCCTTGAAATTATTCAAATTTACAGAAATTATCATTAATGAAACAGCTACAGCATCAGCTTTATACATTGGCAACTCAAGTTTGAAAATTCCGGTGGTTCCACTTGCAATTTGTGATTGATAAAAATGGTGATTGGTGATGGGTTTATGTGGGATACTCCCGTTTTTCTTACCAGCAATACACCATTTCTCCATTGACCATCATAATCAGGATATTCTATGATTTCACGAATTATGTGTCTTGAATATGAAACAGAATTTTTTTAAAGATATCAACATGTTAAATCCAAGAAATTAATATATAAAAACAGTGGTTCCAAACTTTTTGCTTGTGGATCCTCAAATTAACAGTATAAAAGGCTTTGTGTAGGTAACAACCATGACACTTTTGTTGGAATATAGAATATACCAAATCCTCTTTTAAGCAGTATTTTCGATATTCTTATTCTGAATATTCCTTATTTGAGGAGGTACTTTTCAAATCGTATTATGTCCATTAAAGCAAAATTTTCAGGAGAGAAGAAAAACCGTTAACTCCTAAACCCTTGGAGATAAATTTAAATTTCAAGTGTCCAAAACTATTTATAGATTTCGAGATTCAGGATCTTCTTTCATTGAAATCATTTTCAAAATGGGGTTGTTGATAATCAAAAAAACATTATGGACATAATATGGTTTGTTGTGGAAGACAAAATGAATGAATTCTGAAGTTTGAATATGCTTCAAATTTATGAAATTCGTGTACATAAATAAAACATAATCTGTAGGTTAATCTTCTTTAGATGTTTGATTGTCTTATTCTGAAAAAAAAAGCTGTTTAGGGAGGTGTTATCATACAATTTAGTATACAGTACGATTTAACATGTATAAAAATATTGAATTTAATTATTATTTCAAAGTTGTGACAATCCTCCTCCATCTTCCAAGCAATCACACCTTATCATATCTTCGTCAGTCTCAAGAGTGTGTGTTGGATCATCCAAAATGTTGATTAGAAGTTCAGGTCTCATTACTTCTCAAGTCGTCTTCATACCTTTTCTTAAATAAATTCTCTATATTGGTTTTCTTCTCTTTTGAGTTTCTTTGTAGAGGCATTATCCTTTTCCAAAACAGAGCTATATTTTGTTGACGGAACATCGATGTGGTATGTGGGTTCCATATTCATTAATACATTAATCTGTCCATTTTTCATGATTATCTTCAGCATTACTCGTTTCATATCGTTGATCCCGACAAGTTTTTTCAGGTGTAGTTGAAGTGACTTATAATTCTTGATTTCCCAACTATTTGTTCATGTACAGACTAATGGTTTTATAAACTTTAGCATATTGTATGGGGGTTACTATTTTCTCGTACTTTCTTAAGCGTTTCTCCACTATCCCGAAAACCCGGTCAGCAGGAAGATAGGAGTGGCCTCTTACTGGGAAATACATGCTTCTTTCCTTTAAACGTTAAGGCTTCTAAGAAGTAGAAACAAAACTAATACGTGAACAACATGCATATTCTTGTTTTGGCCACAGCAGCCATCAGAGAATAATCTTAAGCTTTCTGTTTGTTCTGGATATTCAAACTTTTCTAAAAAATTACACACAGCAGATACCACTTCAACTTACTGATCCTCTGCCGCACTGTTTTCATTCCACACATAAAAATGAGATGTAGCTGCGTTTTCTATACCTGTTACACACAGACAATAATAGCTTATCTGTCTGGAGTAATAAGACATCTATACTGATAACTTCAGAAGCACCTGCACCTGTTGCATGTCGAAACAAAATGACAATATCCCCACTTTCTTCTCCTTCATAATTTGGTGAAAAATCTTAGCCCTCAATTTATGAATTCGTAATTAAGTAATGAAATGAATTTTTTCTTCTTCTTTGGCATTCTGAATTTTGTGCAACATCCTCTGGCAGTAACTACATTGATCTTTGCTGGGGTACCAAATCCTAAGTTAAATTTTGTATTAAATATTTTGTAAAACAAAGTCTTTTTCACTTGAAGAAGTTGTGGGACGCCTACATTATAGGTTCTGGGATGTGAAACGTGAATCAATAAAGAAAGCCTACGATCCTGTTAATTTTTGTTTGCAGTACCAAAGACTTTCTTCTTGGCCTTACATAGGTAGTGTACATGGATTTGTATAACAATGGAAGTCCTGATCCGTATGCTGACAAGGTGGGTCAAACAACGTTTGGTCAGGATCTTAATCACGATTCCTCAAAATAAAATAAAATTCTAAGAGCATTCAATTGAATGTGTTTTCGTGTCACAGATTGCAGAGTGATGAACTTGTTCTAGATTCCATAACATTCTATTAATAAACTAACAATGGCTCACTGCAATAACTACAAACAGAGTAATAAATTTAATTATCGAAATTCAGATTGCCTTTGTCTCGCAGTTTTAGTTTTCAGTTTTTTCTGCAACCTCTGCTGTTCTCTCTTATAGCAATTTCTCCTTTCATCTTCTTTAACAGCATACCTATAGCAAAAACAAACCTTCACACACTGGTAACCAATAATCAACTGACATTGGGCGGCAATAGATAGTTAAGAATTAGCGCCAAATCATTCACTGCAAAGAAGTGTACGCAAAGAAATTGCCTTTTTATATTGACGAGAACTTAATATGGTTTGAAATGGACGAAGAAGTGGACAAAATACGATTTGAAGTGAACGCTATATTTCAAGCCTTGTTTGCTTGGGACCTAATACAGTTAGACGCGAATCGACTTCACCATTGGATAGAGCGTGTTCAAAATATGTGGAAATGATATAAAACTCGATTACGTCAAAAAGTGGACTTAATACGGTTTGAAAAGTACCTCATCATTTAACAATGAGAATACATTACTTATCATGTTTAGCCATGAGTTCATAAATACAATGGAGCTCTACTGCTGGCAAGAAATTGAGACCATGGAATTCTTTAATTAACAAAACTTTCCTTCTGGTCTAACACAATTTGTAATATTGATTCCATGTTTCGAAACTCAATTTAGAGCATAAATTGTCATACTAAGTACGAATTAAATAAAAAGAAGAAATATATGGACATGCTTACAGTGGAGCTCTGTCTACTGTATGCAGCACTAGTAATTATGCTTCTTTAATTTCAGTAATTACATGCATAATTATAAAAATCTTACCTTATAATTTCAAATATGTGGAATAGTTGCTGTTTCTGTATTTCATAAATTTGTTTGAAGTTAGGAAAGATGGAAGAAAATTGAATTCTTATATTTGGCGTGATGTCCAGGCGATGATTTTATTTTTATTTTGTTGCATATCGCGAAAATAGTACCTCATACACATTTGTTATAAATGGTAGGAGTTTGGCCACTTCCGAATATTCAGAATATTCCCCAAGAAGGCTACATCAGAATTCAGTAAAGGAAAGTTTGCTAAATCTCTGTTTCCTAAAGTGGCAACTGATGACAGATGTAACTATTTCTCGAAAAATTTTCCTGACATATCATCAGATTTTTTTAAGTGCTGAAAGGATTTCTTATCCACTTATCTTGCCCAGTGAAGGGTGGAAAATAATGGATAATGTTATTAACTAAAGTCCATCGAGGCGGGTTTCTGTATCGTCTAAGAAATCACAGAGTGTTGGGAAACATTCCTATTGCTTTCCTATATATTAAGCTTATGCTGAAATGCTATAATTTCATCCCTGATAGTGAATATTGAGACTTCCTCCTTCACACTAGAGATTAAGTACAAATATCTGCAAGGTAGGCCTAAACTATTTGCTGTAACCACGTTATAATTCTCAGATATCCAGAAGAGAGATGAAGGAATAAATTTCTGATCGAAGTTCAAAAACTCATACGAGAACTAGTTCCTAAATGTCTTAGTTGCTCACTATATTCTAAATCAACAAACCAAAAATTGATATTAGTTCTACTCTTCGTTTAGCTTCATATGAAAAATGACCAAATGTTTTTAAAATCACATTTTCTATATCAATATTTAAAACATTGCAGGCGTGTTTGCAGCAATTGTGAATGATGTGGGCTTTACAATTTGCTTTTATTATGTGATTATTTTCGTTCTGCAAAAGTTTATACACATTTTTATGTTTTCCAAAGTTTACATTGGTGTGGTTTGCAGAAACTATACCAGTTTTTCACACGAGAGACCAAACTGATGAATGCATTTTTTTTTTTAAGTTTTCGTGAATGGTAGATGAAGATTCGTCAGCTTCTTCAATAATGTCCAAAACCTACAAATAATAAACGAAAAAATTAATTGATTGCTTAATAAATTTAAACAATGAAGACGCTATGAAATTAATACCTGTACTTATCTCCCACTGGATTCCTTTGAAGGGGTCGAAATAACTGACAGACTGGGAACATTTTCCTATTCCCTTTATTATATGCATCTGTGGCAAGTGAAAAATACTTGTGCACTTTAGTGGAGACTTCAACAAATTCACAAAATCGTCAACACTTTTAGAGGCTAAAATGTTCTTTACAATAGCTTCTGCCTTTGTTCTCTCACAGGATTTTGTTATTTTGCTTGTTCTGAATGACAAAACACCCAACGAATTAATTTTGTGCCACAATCGAAATTATTATAACTTAAACTATGTTCGGTATTATGGTAACATAAAGCAAGTTCGCAGGCCATAACTGAATTTTCGTCAGAAGTTCCATCTTTTACTAAGTAACTGTTTATTTTACATCTTTCACTTGCACTGACTTGTTGGAGTGTGATTCTATGTAAGGACGTACGTAGTTTCATGCTGTTTTACTTCATTCTCGCCTCTTTGAGAATTAGCATATTTCTTGTATACATTTTGCTTTGAAGCAGTTACTAACATGTGTTAACCAGGGAAGTGTCTTTTCTCACCTGTCTAAATAAACACATGATTTTTTTTTTTTTTTTTTTTACATGAAGGTGAATCAGACATTTTCTTCTTCTTTTTAATCTTAAACTTAAGAAAGCAACTTACCACACAACAGTACCAGCAACTCGAAATGAAAAAAGCTAAGTCTAAAGAACATTGGAGATGCTATTAAGAGAGGGGAAAGGAGAGAGAGAAGTGGCTGATAATGGGAGCCAGAAATGTACACTTCTGGTTCTTTTCACTCAGGAGTATATGGCGGTAAAATTAATGCATATTTTGTGAGACAGACAATTTTTAAGTTGTATTTTGAGTAAAATGGTGGAATACAGGATTTATGCTGTCCCGTTCCAGGTTGATATGGGATATTTTTTTAGACTCTCAAATATGGGAAATCCCTTACAATATGAGATGATTGGCAGTCCTAATTTGGAGAGAAATAAAGTCTTAGAGACAAAAGATGATGATCTCACAAGTTCAGTTATTTATTTTATAAGATGAGATTTATATTCTAGAAATTTGGTGTTCATCATTTGACTGTTGATATTTAAGGATCTCTAGGGGAAAATAACTGCATAATGTAAAAAAGTTAGTTCCCTTTTAAAATTTCTCATTGCTTATTGATTACGAAAGGTCAGATTTTTTCCTTCCTCTTTTATGACCTTACCTTTCCGAATATTGAAGAATTCTGTTCCCTTTTTACGATCTGCTTTTGTGAATATCAGGGAGATTTCACAGCAGAGTGGAATGATTTGAATCATAGTGATTTAAATGATTATTTTAATCGATTGATTTTTAGTATATAAATCACTGATTTAAATCAAATTATTTTTATGGTAAAACAGTTAATTATTTTTTAAATTACGTGTATTATTAATTTTTTTAATAATAATTTACGAATACACTCGCTATGTTAACAGTGACATACCCATTGGGTAAATAATTAAAATCAGTTTGCTTTATAATTGTCTAATGATTGTAGTCCATTGTTGTTCAAATTCTAACTACTGTTTGTTTTATGTGATTTTTAATTCACATCTAGTAGTAATTTACTATGCTAAGAGAAGAATACCAAGAACATTGCTGTTAACTTAAAATGAGTAATCCAGGCCGAAAACTTGATCCAGTTTGGAGAGAGATAAAAATTGTTTAGTTTCTCTCACTTCAAGTAGAAAAGGCTTGAAAGCTAAGTGCAAATCATATGGTTTAGAAATGCAGGAATTAGTTGCTGGAGTGAAGTTACATATTAAAAAATGTAACAGCATAAAAATAAATAAAAAAACAAATTAGGATAGTCCTACTCCAATATCTGACAATGAAGATAAAAATTTAGAGACATGTCCAGTAATTGCACTTTCAGTATCAAAACAAAAGAGATCATTAGTTACATATCATCTATCCCATGAGAGACCATTTATGAAAATTAAACGAAGTCACCGTAGTCCTTTTGTCATCTGAACAAAAAGAGGACTTAGGTAAACAAGTTGCAAAATTCTGTTATGCTACAAACAGTTCCCTCTGTTGCATTCAGCTTTAAGACAGAAGAACTGGTTCAAAAATATGCTGTAATGTATCATGTCCCAATTCAAATAATTGTTAAAACATAGCATGTAGATTAATTCTTCATTGTTCATCCTAGGTACTTCATAAACACTGAAGCATACACCAATCTGATAATAATTTCAAATGATTTATATAAGCAGAAATTTAATTTTTAAAAAATCCGATTTAAATCAAATAAATCTGATTTACTTAAAAAAATCATTGTTTATTTTTTTAGTAAAAATCGTGATTTTTTTTACAGTACCAAAACCAAAACATGTGTAAAGTAATGAATGCAGTATTTTTGTTTTATTAAGGAAAAAATTGCTATAACTAAAAGGGGATGTTCAGTATTAATGTACAACACATTGCTGACCATTGTAAGTGAAACAGAATATCGATGGTGTTGAACAGCAGTCGTCGTATGTCAAAAATAAACAAAATGAGATTAACTTTATTCCTATCAAAAAATCTTCTGTAAACACATCTTAAGTCAAGACATGGGTACAAACTTCACATTTAAATATTCATGTATGTCAAACATTTGTTCATTGTCAAATATATATTGAAACAGTTTTTTCACTTTTCTGTAAAGCTGAATTGTTTGACATACGAATTGATCTTCAACACAATTCCTATTTCGTTATTAAAAGTATTTGCACTCGTATAACTGTTAATGGGTCCCTGGGCATTCATGAAGCAGATTTTGGGAACCACTATTATATTAAAATATTAAGAATTGCAGACCCTAAGACAAAAAAATCCTACTTCTGTTTTAGACACTACTGTGTATTAGATTGTATAACATAAATATTGTTGAAGTTACTCATATAATCTTAGCTCAGAGGTAGACTGAAGAGCTGAAGATACGTAATATATATCTTTCGTGTTGCATCTTGTTCGACCCAATCATAATATTGATGATAATCAGGGAACAGATTTTTAGGTGCTAAAATCTTTACGATATGGGTATTCATTTTTATGTACTAAAAATAAAAAATTATTTATAAGAAATTTTTAAATACTGAGCCATTATGTAATAAAACTAATTTTATATGTAAAGTAAAAACTATTATGACGAGACATTGGTGGGTGAAAATAAATTATTTTTTTACAGTGAGCAGTGAATGCAGGGCGATTCTAAAGTTTTTACCTGGTTTTGGAGGTCAATAGAACAGTAACCATGACAGACATAGTTGAGGAGCTTTTGTTAATGAATAGTGTATCTCTCCAAGTTTCATCAGACATCAATCCTGTAGTCAAGTTCCTGCCACACACATCCCAACATCTGGTAGTTTATACTAGCGACTGCATACGTGATTCTTTTTCGAAGCTGTGCTAAGTCACATGGCAAAGGGAGGATGGACACACGAGCTTTCCCATAAGAAAAATCACATGGGTTAGGTCAGGTGACCGTGGAGGCCACAGAAGGAGAGGAGAATCATGTCCAATCCAACCACGTGGAATTTCAGCATCAAGGTAAAGGCAGACAGCATGATGAAAATGAGGTGGAGCCCCATCTTCTGTTTTAGACACTACTGTGTATTAGATTGTATAACATAAATATTGTTGAAGTTACTCATATAATCTTAGCTCAGAGGTAGACTGAAGAGCTGAAGATACGTAATATATATCTTTCGTGTTCCATGGAATTGCTTCCCCTAAAACGTCATCACTGCACCTGCACGTCGCTGCATTCTTGTTTATACAAGCAGTTAATTTAAGCAATTTCATAGTATTGTAACGTTTTATTCTACTTTTCCACCACACCTGACAACAATGTGACTTTTATTTCTAATATTTCACCCTACAACAATGGGTATTCCACTCAACACAACAACACAATAGTCGTTATTGCACTCCACACGACGACAATGACAATACACGACGTGTATTATTGAGAAGAACAACAATGTAGTCCTAATTTCCATTAATGTTCACAATGCACTATGTGCAGGACAAAACTGTTCTCAGTTCACAGTTCGTTCACCTTGGCTAGTTCTTCTAGCTCACTGTTCAAGTTCACTGCAAATCGAACTCAGGTCTTCCGAACTACGTCGCACTCGCCTGGTGGACACTGTCACAGTTACGGACTCACTCAAGTTCACTGCACGTCGAACCCCGGTCTTCCGGCTACGGTCCATGACACGTCGAACTCATCCTCCGCATATGTCGCCGTTGTCCAAGACAAGACTTGAAGACTGACTGCAGACTAACTAACTTGCGACTGACTTTCGTTGGCAACTCATGGTGTTATTTATTTACACGAACATCTAGAATGTTCTGCATCGCAAAGCTTCTAGACCTCCACAACAATCGGTCTCCAGATGCTTCCTTACTTCTGCCCAGTCACAGTCGCTTTTTTTTCCCCTCACTCTGCACCGTGGCTAGTGTCAGGGGTCTGTGTTTCCATTTCCCTGCGCTTTCCTTCTCGCTGGATGTGTGCACAACCAGACTCGACCAGAACGTTCCATACAGGTGCCACAGTATAATAACGTGATACCAGTACTACAATATAATTATTATCTAGCTGCACACTTTCCTTTTACTCTCGCCGCCACTGCGACAATGCAATATCCGATTTACCCAAGGTGTTCAGGAACAAACTTCTGCAAAGATTTACTAAAAAGTGTTTAAACAACAAATTTCACTGTTAAATTAAAATGGAAATAGAAAGGGGGGGGGGAAGAGAGAGATGCCGCTCACCCCCCACCCCACATTCTGCTCTGATTTTTTTCCTAATAATGTTTGTTCATAACACACATGAACATAACATTTTGTTATTGTAGGCTCTTCTGGTGTTTCAAAACCTGTTTATTTTGTAAGGAACTGTCTAAGGCCTTGATTGGTTAGTTTATATAAAAGATGTAAGGAATGTTCTGCACAAATCTGCATAATATTTAGAACCATTTTGAAGGTGAAAATTGTGAAGAGGAAGCTGCTTCAGCTAAAATTGCTTGTCTAGAGCAGTGGTTCTCAACCTTTGAGAGACCATGGCCTGGTAACTTTTTTTTCTGTAATACGAGGGCCCATTTCCAACAGATTTACTCTTAAATATCGCTCCAATTTTTTACAGTTCATACATTAAACTAAAATGAGTATTAATAATTAAGTATGGCATAATGTTAAGAATTCAAGAGTATTATTACACTTCGAAAACTGTGAAATGTTGACAAATAATTTAATTATCAGTCACCGGATAAATGAAATTTTGTAACATGTTGTAGTTTCCTCATCATTAATTAATTTATGCTCGTTTTCATTGACTTATTATCCCTTTCTGTGCACCAAAAAAAAATTATAACAAATTATAACATTGATCATTGTGGGTGCTATGCATAGACATTTCGCTAGCCCACGCTACGAGCGTGCTAAACTAGCCTCGGCTATCGACTGATTATTTGTACAGGATTCATATCATATCATATCATATCGCTGACACTGGTTTATGAATACGAAAAACGTTAGTTCGCTGATCATCCACCGGAAGCCCGCGCTAAGAATGTCTATGAATATGGCCCTGTATGATTAAATTGGTTTTAATGATGTTGGTTTGGAAAAAAAAGGTAATGGGAAGAATGATTTTGCACTGTAAATCACCACAGAAGTCAGCTGAGCAGGGAACACAGCAGGAGGATGTTAACATATTGGCAAAACACTTACCACACATACATACGCTAAATATTTTTGTATGTAATGTATGTAATTTTATGTACAAAAATGTATGAATCTCTCAATTATTCTAAACACTAGTTCTAACACTAATTAATATTATGACTTAAAAACGCAATATACTTAACAAAGCAATAATTACGAGTTATTGAAAAAGTTAACCTTAATTATTTTATCTTTTATTAACATGACAATTTCTAAGTTTTAGTGAGGCTAGTGAGCCTTGTGTTGCTGTTTTCTATCCTCTAGATTGTTAATTCTGGAATGAATTGAAGTGAAACCCAAACGGAGACAAAGTTGCAGGCAGTTCCTTTGTTTCGTTTTAATCATGGCCTTGGCAGAAAATGCAGTTTTATAAAGATGTGTGGTGGAAAATAAAGAAGAAATCTGATTGTTACTTCATGTAAATTTGGATATTTATTTTTCATTCTTACCCAGAATTTCGAATTACTCCTAGATTTAAAAGTACTTTCAGTCCTTTGTCCAGTGATAATTTGAAGGGTTTTTCATGGGAAAGGACTCTTTGTGTTCAACAACAGAAATTATCATACAGGTTCTTGACCCCATTTGAAAAATACAAATCCCTGTAAAATTGCGGACAACAATAATTTTACTCAAAATCTGTGGGTACCAACCAAATAACTATTTGAAACAACATTTTGAATATTTTCCGGAAGAAATTCTAAACCAGAGGTCGTCAGCACAGAGCATGCTGGGGCTAGCCTCTCTTATCCGCTGAAAACGCAGTGCACTATAGTGCTCTCGTAGCTGCTAGCGGGTATGGTTTCTATCTCTCCCTGTTGCATGACAGTGCACACGGGACAGCACCGCGTATCCATTGCACACTTCAGCGAGTGCTGACAACTACTGCTCTAAACAATTACGAAGTCACAGATGGATACAGAATTCATTTTTGGAGAGCTGTGTTCAACTGTTTCAAATTTAAAAAGTCATTGAAATATGTACCTACTGATGGAATGTTGAAACTATACCATTTTTTTCGCAGAGCATAGGCCAGTTTTGAATCAAAAGAATACCTCGAGCTTACAAACGAAGCTCTTAAGCTTTTTTTTTTTTAACCTCGCATTTATACGAAATAAGTTTCTCATCTATGATAGCCATCAAAACGAAAATGAGAAATCTCCTTGAACTTGAAGCAGGGGCGGTTATTCAGGTGAAGTAGGTGAAGTGTCACTTCACGTATTTACGTGTAAAACACAATTTTATCTCATATTAAGAATTAATTCCAGTCATTACCAATACCGTATTTCTAAAATAAAATAAGTTTTCTTTTCAGTCGTTATAAACAATGTTTAGTTGTATAAATACTATCTTTAACCGTCCACTGAATAGAATAATGTCAACTGTTACAAGCGCCGAGCGGTGACTATTGGAACTTACAATACTGTAAAGGTGAAATTATTTGGGCTCCCATTCTCATACAGCACTTGGTTTCCATGGTAACGTGACGTCACTCACTGAAGAAAGATTATATGAGTGAAGTGCGTTTCTGAGTCTTTCAGTTACGGAGAACTGTCAGACTTCTTGCAGGTGGAGTAACCAGTTTGCAGATCTAACGGTACTAATAATAGAGAAGGGGTGAAGCCGATCTCCAAGGCCGGGGGCTGTTGTTTAAGGGCTGTGAAATTTTATAGTATGTACTACCTACTCGAGAATAGTATCCTCATTTCTTGTTTCCAAGCACCCATCCCTGCAGTGGTAAATTAGCTGGCTCTATGTTATTTTATCAGGAATACACCTCACATACATTCGCAAAGTTTAAAAGTTGTTTTCCGCCACGTGTATTATTTTTTCTCATGAGCTCATGATCTTTCCAGTTTTGTTCCAATGCTTGTATTTGAAAATTTATTGTGCGCGTAAATGTACGCATGTAGTTTAATATTGTGTACGTACTTATTATTTAATGCATAGCTTTGCATAGTGATATACTGTCCAACCTCAGTTAAACTCAGACATATTATGAAGACATCATCTACAGTTTGCTGCTTTAAAAGCTAGGAGGATTGACTTGGTATGCAAGAAATTGAGTGAGTTCTGAAATAAATTAGTTTTCCTGTTTGCATATGTTCTAGAACTAGTAAAATTGCACGCAGTTTACGAATATTAGGCCTACTTATTATATCGGTAAAACTGTTCATGCATTTGTTTATGTGAACAGCACTTCACCTATTTTTTTTACGGCGAGCCGCTACTGACTTGAAGATATCACTGTATATATATCGAATATTTAATCAAGGTTTGAGAAGCTTTCTGAAGAACAGGCACATTTAACACATTAATTATTTTTTACTTTATAACTACTGAAACGTTTCTTTTCTTATTTTTTTGTTACTTTAATGGTAAGTGTTGTTTAGTTTAGTGTTTCTAAATACAATATAAATATTTGCTAATAAGACGTTAAGCATTTGATACTGTAAATAGATCAACACTTTGGAACATTTTAAAGAAAGAAGAGATACCTCAAAATTTAATTTATGCCATTCAAAGCATGTACAGAAACACAAAGATTAAAATTAAAATTAATAACAAGATTAGTTTGACTAGGATAACAAATCAAGGCGTAAAACAAGGTTGTCCGCTGTCTCCTTGTTTATTTAATATATATATTAATGCACTTATTAAGGACTGGCAAATTGATTTGGCGAAACATTTTATGATCGATAACAAGCCCCTTAATACTCTGCTCTACGCAGATGATTTAATTATATTAGCTAACACCGAAGACAACTTACAAATGACAATTCATAGGCTACATCAAAAAGCAAAAGAGTACAATTTAGAAATTTCTATACACAAAACAAAAACCATGGCCTTTATTGGTAAAAATTCTATAAGAACTAAAATAGTTATCAAAAATTTTGGAGTAGAGCAAATAAATGCTTTTACTTATCTTGGCTGTAATCTCTTTTATATTCATTCTCGAGATATAGATAATAAATTAGCCAAATTTCAACAGCTGCTAAGAACAATTAGAAATACACTGTTTAAGAAGGTCCGGCAAGACACAATTTTGAAATTCTACAAAACAGTGGCCATTCCAACTTTGCTATATGGATCAGAAACTTGGACTCTAACAACTAGTTAACTGAAAAGAATAGAAGCAACTGAGATGAGATTACTAAGATCACTAGCAGGCTACACTCTCTAGGACCATAAATATAATGAAGACATCCGACAAGAACTAAATATCGCAGCCATTACAGCGACAATCCACAAGCATCGGAGCAACTGGCATGAGCATGTTCTGTGGATGCCAAATGATAGACTACCCAGGAGATTATTAAATTACAGACCCCTTGGATACGGAGATCATGGACGCCCGAAGAAGCGATGGAGAGACCAGCTTTTCACCTGAGATGGAACAGGCCAAATGGCCTAAACTCTGATAGCTATTGATGATGAAGACATTTTTCTATTTTTAAATCATCTCACGACCACCTCAGCTTTATACACGATCTCCACTTTGGAAACCACTGGTCTAAAGGTTATTCCTGAAGTGGCCTAGATATACTTAATGCCAGCTAATTGCCATGAGACTTGATCACTGATCTGCTATTATTATGTTTTCCACGTTTTTGACAATATAGAATTTTCACGTCACTTGTAAATATTCCTTTAAACTCAGCAATATATTCGGGTGTGAGAACTAGCGCTTGACTTTACTTTTAGCATCACCACTCACTTTCTGTAAATACTGCTCATCTAATCAAGACAATACAAGTGACTGAAAAAAAAATCCACATGTGTTGTGCATGAAGGAGCAGGGATTCACAGTCCCCATACAGTAAAATACTGATGTTGTGTTTTATCTTTGTCTCTGTGCAGCGTCACAGTTTGTAGAGAGAGAAAAGAGATAGCGAAAGGTTGTACTAATCAGTGAGAAAAAGTATGTCTAAATGCTCACTGTGTATCTGAACTATGTGGACGAAAGTGTGAGACCTACCACTTCGAAGTGTGTGTAAAGAGAGTGAGATCTCTGAAAGACTATGCCACTGAACAGAAATAAGCTATAGTTTTAAAAATGCCCAATCGGGTGTGATTTTCAATATTATAAATGCCCAGCTACATAATCAGAAAGCAGTGGCCAGAGCATTGGAATGAAAGCAGCAAGTTATCTTTTGTTTTTCTTTTTAGTACTCTGACGCTCACGATCAAGATAAACAACTTTAAAGTCAATGGTCAGTTACTGGTAGAGATATAGCCATGTGGAGTCAAGATCATGCTCATGAGTGTGGTGCAATAGACAGAGGACTCTCTTAGTCGTACCACAGTCTAGTATATACAGTCACGAAGCTTGAGTTGTGAGGGTGCTAGGAACAATAGACTGTGCCGGTACTATTTCGCATTGCCTGTAATGAGGCGATATTAGCGACCCTAGTGGTCAGCAACTGTAGAAAAATAAAATTAAAAAAAAAAAACAAAAATATTCATGTATCTTAAAGAAACTATCTCCAAAATTAGGTTCCAATATCCTTGCGATTTGTTGAAAATATTCATCGTTGCAAAGTTAGTAGAATGGCTGGTCAAATCCACATTCAAAAGGTGATCTTTTTTCTCGATCTTCAGTTTGTTTTTTTGATAATATTGTTGCTATTACTATAATAATTGATCTATGGATGCATATTTACTACGTATTGAGCGTCGTGACTGTATATACTAGACTGTGGTCGTATATCGCGACATGCATTCACATTGTGTTCATGTATTTGAAATGAATTTTTTAAATTTAATTGTAAAAGTTAAAAAAAATGTTTATAAGAGAGGAAGTAACATTTATGTATTTATAGCGAAATTATTTAAAATATATAGTTACACAAAATAGTTGTACAAAAAATGTGTTTTTATGTGGAATAGTATTTCATATATAAACTTAGGGCTTATTGTTTAGAAATTTTAATGTTAGTTGCAATCATTTATTTATAAGCAGAAAAAATATTTATTTATCTAAAAATTCGTTCCCTATCATAAGACACAAACAACTTACAAATGAAACAGTAGATATCATAGAGAAGACTAGTTCAAACTAAGAGGCAAGATATTTGAAATTAGTTGTACAACTGTTAAGTGACGAGGAACTATCCAATCACAATTTGTTGCCCTGTGGCCTATCACAACCTCAGCTAATCATCTCTCTAATTTCTGTCATTAATTTGATACAAAGAAGCCTACATTGCTCATAGAAATGGGTTTCTCTTGATAAGCCTAAAAAATTATTATAAATATTAATTTTACAATTACAATGCACTGTAGTGAATACCTCAGAAAGTGACCTCAGTGTCTAAGGTTTAGAATAGTTGTTTCCCCTTTCTTTACATTAAAAGTCACTGGTCCTATGTTGTAGGGTAATATATTTGATGTTTATTCTGAGCTGGAACATTTCAAGTGAAATATCATTTTAGTGTGACAGACATTTATGAAGACGAATGGAAAACTGACAGACTACGAGAGACAATTCACATGTTTTGAGAAGTATTTCAGCTTTTGTACAGAAACTTTGAAAAGGCTTTGAAAGTAACTTAAATGGTAATTCAAGCTGCCTCACAGCTCACAGGTGGTGCTGGGCTAGTCATAATTTATCGGGATTTGTATGCCCTAATTGTTGTCACAATTCTTGTGTTTTGAAATGGACATGTCCCATGTCACATAACTCAACACGTGAGGGACGCCAGCACAACTGGTGTTCTCCCCTCAATTACTGTTGTTCCCTATATAAGTTTTGACCCCTTGCTCACTTGCGAACTTTCAGTTCCGAACTCTGTATTTTATCGCTCACTTGTGATTTCTTGTTTCTGCACTCACTTGCGTATTCTGTGTTTCTTCTCACACTTGCGAACTGTGTATTTTCTGACGCGCAATCTGCGCTAGTCGACGCTAACATTCTGTAACTTTGTATCTTTAATATTTTGTAATTTTGTATCTGTTCTCATTTAGCGACTTAAATTCTGTGACTAACCTTCGGCTATCATTTCGGCCTGATATAATTAGAACCGTTAATAAACGTGAGCTAGCACAGTAATTCTTCTATTTATTTCTTCAACTCAACTCATCTTCCAACATCTGGGGTCGTCGCCGTTACATCAAGAATTACGTAGAACCTACGTCTTTGAATGGAGTCCGTCGATCCTGGGACTGCAGCCTGGGACACGACAGTACTTCAAAATGAGAGTTTATAATTGAAGTCGGGTATCTTATTAGTAGGAGTCAGCATGTTTGCATCTTGGACAGCACTAAGCAAAAAGTGTGCAATTGTGAGAGTGATGTCAGACCTACAGTAAGATGGATCGAAATTTTTGTTTTTCGAATATTTATTTTGAATAGGGATAAAAGTTCCGAAATTGTATTGAACCTCAGAAAACTTACTTGTGTAGAGTAAATTTTCACTGGAGCGCAGTTGACTTAAAGTTTAAATAATTTAAATAAAAATTATGAAATTTTAGGTTTTATTACACTTCATTTTGACTTCATACTTATTGTTAGCTGTACCTTCTAATAGCTTAAAAGATTTCGGCTAGTACTTTACTTGTAAGAGTTGTGGGGTTTGGGGCAGTTTTGAGAGGGTGACTCAGTGATGATATTTGTCTGGCCAGCAGTACAGTGTTTAGAGTGCCTTGCAGTGTAGCAGTTTGTTTTGCTCTACTGCTGTTGTGTCTTTTGCATTATATAAGAGAACGATGGCTAAATCAACTAGAAGAAATCTGTTACGAGAGCAGAGGAGATTTTATGAATACTGGGACATATCAACAACCGAAGGAGAGCTGAAGCAAAGAACCAGTCGAGAATGTGATTTTAAGTAAGGTAGCCAAAAATTAGGAGATATTTAGAAAAGTGCTTCAATTCCCATGTTTTCTCTCTGTCCTATTATCTGTGATGATTAGCAGTTGCTACAGAAAAATAAATGTTTTAAAATTTGGTGATAATAGGTGGAGTGAAATCAGAGATCTGCATTGGACATTTTAGCTCGAGAACCAAGTAGTTCATAGCATAATCCGATAGGTAGCGCACATGGATGTTGGGTAAAAGTCTCACGAGTGATAAATCCTTGAATGGTATAAGCCTAGTGTTAGGCATTCATTCTTGTTACTGGCAAGTAGTACGCTGTCAAAAATGGAGCATGAGCTAAAAGATATGAAGTTGAAACTGCTCAACAAAGAATACAAGCTAAGTGCTAAAGAAGGTATGAAGAGTGATGTGTGGGACAAATTCTTACTTGTGTCTTCTCAGGATGATAAAAAGGTGGGTTACATTTCATGTAAACATTGTTCAACTTTGTTGTCATTCTCTAATGCTACAACTCATCTGAAGACACATGTGTGTAAATTTCGTCCAGAAAGGAGATCTGATTATGTGCCACTTGATATAAAACAGTGTTACACAGAAGTGTGTCGAAATGTGCACGAGTAATCTTCGCCCATTTAAGATTGTTTCGGGTGCAGGATTTCAAAACTATTCTCAGGAACTTACTAATATAGGTGCAGATTATGGACGTGTAAATGTTATTGATGTTCTTCCTCATCCTACAACTATCTCCAGGAACATTCAAGCATGAGCAGATGAAATTAGAGAAAAGGTGATGCCCAAAATCATTTATGGGCTGAAAATTGTGGTTGTGCCTGTACTGCAGACTTACGGACTGATCCATACAAAAGTAGAAGTTTCCTCACCATTACTACCCATTTTATTGACGAAGAATGGTCACTGAGGAGTTGCATTTTAGCTACGACACAGTTTCTCTGATCGAAATTCTGCCTGATATGTACATCTGCTCGTATTTTCAGGCAGTACATCTCACCTGACGATGTGTGTCAGAGGAAAAACAATTGTTTGTATACATCTGAAGTCTGATTACTGTAATATGTAGCTAGTCAACAATGTATGCAATGGAGGTGAAAAGAAACTGGCCACTCTATCCCATTATCTTTTGGCCTAGTTGCCTCATGAGTGGTGCCTTTTTGGTACCACTTGTGAGGTTCAGACCTGCCTTCGGACAGTTGACTAAACAACGGCAGCAATAATGGTTTCGGAAAAATGGTCAGGAACAGGCAGACACACACACACATATATGCAGAGAGCTGAGCTGCTTACCATTCTAAGTCTTCTGTGTTAAATGTAAATTTTATGAGGCTTGTCATGGACAAAATGTTAATGCAGCAGATTCTTCCCACTCACTCTGTACATTATTCTTTTATAATGCGAGTTTATCCTATTGTTTAACCAGGTAACCATATGTGAACCACTGAAGCAAGATCTTAAGATTGTTTTCGTTATGGTTATGAAGCATGTTGCCAAAAGGCATTATCTAAGATTTACAGTGAAGGAATTGACACTATCTCAGTTGAGTTGAATAAATTAAAAGAAAAACCGAAACATACATACTAAATCTGTATATATAATAATCTTAATTTGTGCCTCTAGTCTAAATAATAACGGAACAAGCATGAAATGAATTTCGAAATATTGACAGCTATATGTTTCCCTCATAAAAAGCTAATCTGTTTTTGCTTTATCATGTGAAGTATATAGATTTTGAAATGTTGTGATCTTGTAATAAATAGATTTGTAGATTTTTGCAAAGGCATTTTCAACATTCCTGATACTGTGAGAAAATGTTTTGTCTCTTCCATCTGCTATGTATACTACTTCCTCTCGTAAACTGTTCTCGGATTTTGTTCATATTCAATATCTACTAGTCATTTTATCCTGAATTTACAAATTTTATTTATATATATATATATATATATATATATATATATATATATATATATATATATATTTGCAAAACCTTAATAGGTTTTGATGTGAAGCCAAAAACACACAATGATGATCACTTCAAGATTCAACAGACGATTTTCTTGCTATTTTTTCCTACCTAGAATAAATTCACGAAGAGTGGCTCAGTGCCAGAGTTGCCTAAACCATAAATTTTTAGCCGCAGATTTCTGCATAAAATGACTGTAAATTATCATTTATATGTGTGCCAAAGCAGATGTACTAGACAAATATTAGATTAGAGTAAATGAGAAATAATTTTCAATTGAGAGCCTATAGTTTAAAAACCGAGGTCTGAGTTTAGACTTCAACAACTTTTTTGAGTGTAATTGTGGCTTAGACAACTCTGGCACTGAGCCAGTCAAATGAGACATTGGAGTTAATATCAGCAGAAAAGTGCTGTCACAAGTTAATTTTTATTATATACAGATTTATTTTCGTTGTGAATTTAGTCAAAGTTCTATCCCCTCCATCCAGAATCAGATAAGGGATAGCTGAAGAGCCTCTTATTGTTAAAGAATTATGTTTGAGTGTGTAATCATTTATGTGTGTGAACCACTGAAGTAAGATATTAATCATTAGCAAAACAATAAAAGAACTGAATTGTTATGTAACAATTATTTTTAAATCTAGAATTCATGATTTCTTGTACTTTTTATTGAAGTAGAGTACTTTTTAATTATAGTCTTTAGAATCTTTGTTTCAAATAGTTCAGGACTATCCATTTCTCTGTCAATACATCCTCACAGTTGATAATTTTACTGTGAAAACTTTGAGTCATATTGTATTTGTTTACATTCCATGGTATTCGTACCCCTGCGTTGGCTGAGTAGTCAGACCTCAAGCCTGTCATGTATGCAGCCCAGGTTCGAGTTTCGGTCAAATCTGGGATTTTTCATTGTAAAATTCATAATGACACTTGTGGCGAACAAGGTCGCACTTGGGTGTTTTTCTCAGGCTTCTCCCATTTTTTCCATATTAGGCATAGCATTCCCTGATCGTCAGCTGATGATGCACGGAAGGTGTTGGCCTAGGACAAGGTGGGTGGGTTGCCTGCTCGAAACCTGGGTATGCAGCGAACCTTAGTGTAGTCAGCCAGTATGGGTTTGGGAATGTGCCTAGCTTGAGGGTTAGTGATTGTTAATTATTGGGCTTGAAATTTGTGAGGTTGAATTTGTCAGGATTTAAATTGAATTATGATAGTTTTGTTACGATTTAATACTAATTAAGAACCAATCACATATTTTGAGGAGCATTATGAACTTTTTTAGAGCTGTAGGTATTGATAAACTACAATGTTAAATTTACAATTATAATTAGCCTGTGTACATCCCTATTGGGCAAGGGCCTTTTTTCGTTTGAAAGGGAGCTAGTTTCTGCAGTCCCGGTTAGCCAGTCTGGGAAAGATCAGCTAATTTAGTGTCCTGATAGCTGTTTGCACTAGTCGGTTCGAGGTTCTTCCCTTATTATCTGCTATCGTGGTCCACCTGCTGCCTAAGATTCTCCTGAGTTCATCTGCCTGCCGCCATTCCTCCGTCTGATCTTGGGGTCCCAAACAATCACACTGTGCGTCCATCTGCGAGGTGTTGTCTCGTGATGTGTTCTGCCCACCTCTATTTTAAGCAGCTTCTTGTAGTCGCGACATCTTTTAATCCTGTTCTCTTCTTTATTTCGTGGTTCTGCTTTCTGTCTTTCAGTGTTATGCTAAAAAGTTTTCTTTCCAGTTTTCTTTGACAGATTCTTATTGCTTGCCTGTGCTTCTTTATTAAACTTCATGTTTGGGAGCTATATGTAGGACTGGTAGAATGCACATGTTCATTATTTGGTCTTTCAAATTTATAATGTTGGATTTGTTCAAAAGTATAAATCCTAGAGACTAGAATTTGGACCATGCTGTTGAGATGTGTCGTGCTGTTACTTTGTCCAGCATATTCTTAAAAGAAATGATTTGACCCAAGTATGCAATTTCTTAGATGTATTCCGGAGGTTCGTTATCTACTAATGTGATGCCTAGTACTCTGGTATTTGTTATCAACTTAGTCTTTGTTGAGTTCATTTTTAGTCCTACTTCATATACTTTAACTCTGTAATATGTATCTTCAATTCATCTGGTGGTATGGCTATGAGTGCTATGATGTCTGCAATCCTCAAGTGAGATAATTTTGTCTCGTCTATGCATATTCTGTAGTCGACTGTAAAATTACTCTCTTTTAAATGTTGCTGCATAAAACATATACTCATTATAATAATAATTTTATAATCATTTATTTAGTCTGGTGGAGTTAAGGCCGTCAGGCCTTCTCTTCCACACCACCAGAAATATGTTGTTGTTGTTGTTTTCTAATGCCAGGCGTTTGACAATAAAGGCATTTGACCTCTTGCACTCCAATATTTTTCAAAGATATTATCATGGCCAGCCACTGAAGCACAGATTTTGAGGTGTTCCGAATCCATTTCTTGGTTTGAGTTGCACAATGGGCAGTTAGGGGACTGATATATTCCAATTCTATGCAGGTGTTTGGCCAAACAATCGTGGCCTGTTGCCAATCTAAATGCAGCTACAGACGATTTTCGTGGTAAATCGGGAATTAACTGTTGATTTTGATGCAGAGAGTTCCATTTTTTCCCTTGAGATTGTGTTATCAAATTTTGTTTGTTGAAGTCTAAGTATGTAGATTTAATAAATCTTTTCACAGAGTAATACATAGATTTAGTAACAGGTATGTAAGTAGCAGTGCTGCCCTTCCTTGCTAAAGCATCCGCATTCTCGTTTCCCAGGATTCCACAATGGGATGGTATCCATTGGAATACAATTCTTTTATTGAGTGATATTAATTGAGAGAGCATTTTAGTTATTTCTGCTGTTTGAGATGAAGGTATGTGTTTAGAGACTATTAATAGAATAGCTGCTTTGGAGTCTGACAATATAACTGCATTTTTAAATTTATTGATGTGGCATAGAAGATTCCTGAGACTTTCACTTATTGCAATGATTTCTCCATCAAAACTTGTTGTTCCATACCCAAGAGATCTATAAAGTGAGAAGAGACAGCACGTAACACCTGCACCGACACCTTGTTCTCTGGAGATCAAGGATCTGTCGGTGTATAAATGAAGCCAGTTTTGTGGGGGGTACCTAATATTAATTGTCTCTAAAGACAATTGTTTCAGTATTTCAGTGTTTACTTCTGATTTTAATATTTCTTCTGTTAAATTTAGATTATATTCTATATTTAATAGAGTTAAAGGGTTTGGTTTAATTTGTAGGTTTTCTTTTAAATTCGGGATATTGATTTTCTGTTTTAATTCTTGAACAATGGATATGAAACTTTCTTGAGTTTTCAATCTACAGAGAGGACTGTATGAATGCCAATTGTTGCCTGGTAATCTAATAAGTTTTTCATATTGAATCAGTGCTTTTTCTTCTATTGTCATTTTGATGCTGTTAATATTAGTGAGGAATCTCATAGAATCTATTGGAGTTGTTTTGATTCCACCAGTAATGAGTCTGAGAGCTTGGTTTTGAACATATTCTATTTCGTTTATGAAAGGTGAAGTAATTAAAATTTCTCCGCAGTATGTCAGCACTGGCTGTATAAACATTTTGTATGTAGTGTTCAAAGTATTCCTAGAGCATCCCCATTTCTTTCCTGCTAGTCTTTTTAGAAGGGAGAATCTTTTACGAGCTTTTTCAGAAATGTATTTCAAATGGTTGCTCCATGTTAACTTACTATCGAAAATAACTCCAAGTTATTTGGATTCATAAGTCCTAGGAAGGTGTTGGCCATTGTATTGGATATTGAATTCTCTTTCTTTTTTACCAAGTGAAAATATTTGGTAATTACTTTTGCTTAAATTGAGTATCATCAAATTTGATGTATGTGGTAATTTAACCACCACCAGAAATATGTATACATATAAAATTTTAGGAGAGCAAGTACACAAAAACTTAGACACAAAACAAGAACGTTTATCATCATCAGACAAGGATCTAAGCCTATGGCATGTTCCGGTCTCATTGTCCATCATTTATTCTTCTAATAGGGCAACCTTGGCTCTGTTTTTCTCTTGGGTAGTATTTCAAAATTAAGTGGGGCAACATCTCTTTAGACATTCTTTCGATAATAATCTCAATTTATTCCTGTAATGGTGGATTTTGTCTAGAACCAGTTCAGCTTTGTTTCGATAATATACAGGGTGGCCCACATAATATGTTACAAGTTAATATCTCTTAAATGAATAGATAAAATCGAATTGTCTTCTAAATTTTATTCGGGGTTGCATCTTCAGCTTTTTAAATGAAACCATGGAATTTTTTAAAAATAATCCTGTTTCCCCTCAATAAACTAAACAAGTTTTATTGAAACAACTTTTTTTTAAATAAATCGTTGAGCAGTTACAGGGTGATTTTATTGAAGTATACAGTAGAAAAAATTACAAAATGAATAAGGAAATCAATAAATACCAAGGTACTATACATTGTGTCATTAAGTGTTCAAAGTAGCCTCCATTAACATCTAAGCACTTGATGATTCTTGTGGAAAGGCTTTCTCTACTTTTAGCAACATATACAGGGTCCGGCAGAAACAATGAAGGTATTTTAAAGTGATAATATGTTTTAAACCCTTATGCATATGAAAACTGTATTATTACTTACTTAAACTACAAATCTTGGAATATCATACGCACAATTCACTTTTTGAACAGAACATCATTTAAATGCACACCATCACTTTCAACACACTGTTGTACATCACTTCGAAAGTTATTTATTACACATTGCAGTGCCTTTGGTTGAACCTGTCTTATTGCCTCACAGATTCTCTTCTTTAATTGTTCCAAGTTTTGAGGCCTGGTGTTGAAGACTATGTCCTTCAGTTAGCCCCACAAGAAGTCAGGGCTGTTAGGTCTAGGGACCGAGCTGGCCATGGCACGTCTCCAAAGCAAGAAATTAGGCGCCCTAGAAACAAATTCAAATTGCTCAGAACTGCCATGCTGATTCGTGCAGTATGAACTGTTGCCCCATTTTACTAAAACCATAGATTTTCATGCTCATGGAACTCTGGCACAAAAAAAGTTTGTAGCATATGCCTGTAACATTGAGAATTTACAGTAACAGCTTCTCCATCTTCATCAATACGGCCCGATTATTGTGGAAGACGACACAGCACACCACACTGTCACTTTAGGGTCCTGAAGAGGACGCTGGCTGATGCAAGACATATGGGTTCTCAGCTGATCTCGTTGCGTCTCTATTATGGAACCTGTTTTAATGAATCACTGAACAGCACAAATGCGCTCCTCTATTGTCCAACACTCCATGGCCGACTAATCGGTCTGAGAGAGAGAAGCAGATTGCTAAACATACCTCCAAGGTCAACATTACAAGGCTGCCACACATACTGAACAATAGTCCCGCGTAATTTGAAAATATAATGTATTGAAATACCTTTATTGTTTCTTCCGGACCCTGTAGGAGCTAATAGTGCGACAGACTTCACTTATTTGATGTTTCATATCCTCTTTTGTTGTAGGTGATGTAAACACGACTTTTTGTTTTATGTACCCCCCCCTTTCCAAAAAAATTAGTCCAGTGGTGTTATATTGGATGAGCGAGGTGGCCATGCAACAGGTCCAGCATGTCCAATCCACCTGTCACCAAATTTCTCATTTAATAGTTCACGTGTACATATTGCAAAATGTGGTGGTGCGCCAGCCTGCTGATACCACATTTCTCTTCTCGAATTCAAGGGAATGTTTTCCCAGAGGGAAGGTAATTCATGGTTGAGAAAAATGTCAATATGAGTCAGCCGTAACTGTGCCTTCAAAGAAGTAAGGACCAATGACGAAGTTGCCAAGGATTCCACATCAAACATTCAGTGACCAGTGATGCTGAAAATACACAATTCTCATCCATTGGGGATTTTCAGATTCCCAATAATACATATTGTTCCTATTAACATGTCCCATGTTTGAGAATGTTGCTTCATCTGAAAATAATATGTTTGCCAAGAACAAATCATTCTCTGCAATAGCATTATGTAACCACTCACAAAAAAACAACTCGAAGGTGAAAATCTCTTTGTGTGAGGTTTTGATGCATACACATATGATAAGGATGGTAATGGTGATGCTTCTGTATCCACTGCACTGAAATACAGTTAATCCCACTGTCTTTGGCCAATTCAAATTGACTTATATGTGGATTTACTTCTGCAGCGGCAAGAATATTGATAGCATTTCCATCATTCACTTTTGATTTCACCTTCAAGCAATTCTTATTCTTTACGCTTCCATTGTTACACAGCTGTGTTTACAGTCATTTGAATTTCATATGAGAGATTTGCATTCCATATCTTTCATTGAATATTACCGCTGCAATTCTATAGTTTCTCCTCCATTCACTAGCACTAACATATTTACTTCCAAACCATAAACTGCCATATTTTCTAATTTAGAAGAGCCACACTAAACAATCAACATGGCCAGCCACATATTTTGAGAATTGAGGCGACTTTGAAATCATAATACTGAAATAAATTGAACTGAAATTTTTTTAGAAAAGATTTACTATGTGTTTAGATGTTAATTAACGTAATTTTGAGCAGTTAATAAAATTATGTAATGTTATAGCATGGTTTATTATTATTTATCTGTAAAGTTATATCATCGTTCCATTTAAAATTCTGCAGTTACTCCCCCAGAACCCCATTTTAGGGCATGCTGAAATGTTGTCCATGAAACTATTATTAAGGCCCCTCCTCCGAAAGCTGTAGGAAAAGTCAACATTTAATTTTATTGACCCATTTAAGAGATGTTAGCTTGTAACACTTTAAGTAGGCCATCTTGTATGTCTGTGTTTGTTTTGTGATCCTGCCATTTCTATTTTGCTGTCTGCCTCATAAATTCCATTTCTGCTGCAGTGATGTCTGATTCATCTTTTTTTTTTTTATCATTGCCTAGGGCTCACATCCATACAATAGTAGGCATTGCCAAAGTGTTGTATATTTTTAATCTTGTTCGTTTCTGAATGTGAAAAGACTGTAAGACTTAATAATATTATTACTCTGGTTATTTTAAATTTGATGGTCTCGGTAGTGATATGCTTTTCATTCTGATATGATATTGAGCATGCCAGATAATTAAAGGTATTTATCTGCTGTATTACATTGTATTTATTAGTATTTTGTTCCTGATTGGATCTCTTCCTTTGGAAGCCATAGTTTTAGTTTTGTCACTGGAAATTTTTAATCCATATTTCGCTGTAATTAATAATTCATGTATTGATTTTTGCAAGTTTTGAAAAACAGACACTGCTGAAGAAATTAATGGAACAAGAATTTAATTGTATACTGTGTTTAAACAAAAAAGTGCATAATGTTATCCTTCGTACAACGGGAACTTCAAACTCCCTATTTCACAAAAAATAACAGTTCTTGCCCATATGCTCATTAAAAAAAAACAAACAGAAAGAAAAAGGAGGGCAGGGGAAACAAACAAATGAGTTTCGACACTGCATACAATGAAGTAAGAAATCCCTTCCTTCACCCTAATAATAATGATATTTTAGGTCTCTATATGGAGTCCAATACCTCGTATACCCGCGACGAGCATGGCTGACACTTGAGCATCTACAAGGCATGCTTCTCACAAGTCTGTGAATGTCCTGTTGAGATATATTTATCCATTCATTCATTGCCTCTGGATGTTTCTGAATTCAGTGGAGCTTATGGATACATCTTTTAAACATAGCCCATAAGTGTTCAGTTGGATTTAAATCTGGGCTCATTGCTGGTTAATCCATTACCTGAATTCATGGTCACTGAGGAAGTACCTGGAGAAGGTGGCAACATAGGCTGTAGCATTGTCGTGCATAAAATAATTCTGCACTCATATATCACTGCAGGTAGCCTACAGTTTGTTGTTCCAAAATGCCTTCAATGTAGCCAAACTATATTTAGCAGCACTGGGACACTGTCAAGGGCTGTTTTGCTCTCTGTTTTGATGCAGTCACTGACCATGGTGGATTTGAAACCAAATTTTTTCTGGTGTATTAGGTGGGTCGAAATGTTGTCTCCTTAAACGAATTCGTCCATCACATGGTCAGGGAAAACCTCGATTCTTCTGTGAATAGTAAGGGCCAAAGTTGCTAATTCACATGTTTCAGGGAGAATCAAAATCGTGCCTCCTTGTGTTGAATCTTCAAACGAAGGGTATGAAGAAATCTTCTGGCTCTGTTCTGTATATGACTAACACAGAGAAATGAAGTGGAGGTCTTTGACAACCTGGTGATAAGTGCTTCACTGTTCATTGAGAATAACAGCTCATATCCACCATTTTGTGATGCCTTTGGAATAACACCTTAATAATATAACAGTGGCCATTTCCTGCAGAGTGTCTGAAAATAGTCATAGTGAAGCACAAAGATAAAACTTCAGTCACTCCGGTTTCCGACATCAGTGTACTCCTGTCTGGTTTTTTTGGAGTTTGATGGTCATGTGACCAAAATGTTGTGTTTCGTTAATAAACAAGACACTACTTCACATGATGTTACTAACACAAAATAACTCCATGAAGGGGCGAGAATGATACAATCCTATGCCACAACACAAACTTTTTTTGGCCACCAGCATGGCTCAGTCGGTTAAGGCGCATGCTTGCCAGTCTGAAGTTGCGCTCGGGTGCGGGTTCGGTCCCCGCTTGGGCTGATTACCTGGTTGTGTTTTTTCCGAGGTTTTCCCCAACCATAAGGTGAATGCCAGGTAATCTATGGCGAATTCTCAGCCTCATCTCGCTATCACCAATCTCATTGATGCTAAATAACCTAGTTGTTGATACAGTGTCGTTAAATAACCAACTAAAAAAAAGAAATAAAACAGAGCCTTTTGCAGGAGATCATATTAAAAGTATAGAATCCACTGCTGTTAGGTGCAGTTATAATTTTTTCAGCATAATACTGGATTAATCTTGCACAGGGTAGGAACCGATGGCGGGCTTATGTGAGGTCGGTAATGAACCTGCGGGTTCCTTAAAAGCCATTTGTATTGTATTGTACTCTTACATTATTTGTTGAGTAAATTTTGTCATATTTTACTGTAGCTTCCCCATATGCGTATAGGATTACCAGCTCTAGAGGATGGAAATTCAGGACACATTAAAAAAAAAAAAAAAAACACATAAACTTAAAATAAATTTCAATGTAAATGCACTAAACTTGTATTTTGATACTCAATTAATCAATTAGAATTGCCTTCGTGTTATTTGATTGTAATGGTGTAGCCCTATATTAAAGAACATGTCTGTACACATTGAAAAACACATGGTTTGATAAGTATGTCTCTACACTCACTACATTAACATTGTTTGGAAGAATACTTGTTGCTTTCTTTGTTTTTGTTTATTAGCTTTTTGTTTGTTGAAATATAATCAAATAATTCTCTACATGACATATTAAAGTTTGTCTTTACTAAGAGTTCTGATTTTTACAAGTTGTGGTCTCATCCGGTTTCTCTCGTCAGTTCAGAGATTCTTCATTTTTTTAAAGAAACTCGCTCCACATGAGCATTACTAATCAGTAGAGCATGTATGCGTTGAGCAATTTTCTTTAAGTTTGGCATGCTATATGTCTTCAGAACAGTGTCCCAGCATTCTTGAGGACTTCGTACATCTTTCAGTATTGGCATCTATTTCAATAGGTAATACTCTTGGTGCAATATATTCACAATTTCAGTAAGGACATTGAATGTGAAAGTATCATTAAGGCTTAGAAAAGTGATTTTCTTAAGAAGTGAAGAATAGTAATCAAATCATTTTTGTAAATAGTCAATGGCCCTCTGATACACATTCAGTGCTTCCTTCTTAAAGAGATGCACATCAGAATCACTCAAGTTATTCAAATGTTGATTTACTACCAAGCCATGTCACTAATGAGCACCATGAACTCGCTTCTGTGTTCTATCTAAAGAGCTTATAATACTTAAACTTTTTGCTTCTATTCATCAAAATGTATATCTTATAATTATAAAATGTCTTTGATAGCCATTGTAAACTACGTCAGATCTCTTTTGAAATATCAATATGAAATATCAGAATCTAATATTGCAATGAACAAAATTCCGGACATTAAGCGTCCTGAAAACAATTTAATTCTTTTTCCTGCATAGAGGACTGATTTCCTGACAGTCTGGAACAATTCTAAATGACTGGCAATCCTATATGTGCAAGAAATGAATTGGCACAAAAAACTTTTTATTAAAAGTATGGCTTTGGATGTCATATTCTCACCCCTTCATTTCTTATAATTAGAATGTACAGGCACAAAAACAAAATTTGAGCACTGAGCATGTGCTTATAACTGGAACTTTGAAAATTCAGATGGCACAAATTTTGTTTTTGGGTCTGTACAAGGCAACCAAAATCTGTTTCACTATTTTTTTAGCAGTATATTAAGGGGAAACTTTTGGAATTTATGTCAGCATTGTTTTTTCAGACACTTTATATTTTGTTTTTCATTTAAATATTTTGTATGTGTAAAAATGTTTTTGTGTGGATAAATGAGCATAATATGATTACAACTTTAAAACCTTTCAAACAATTAAAGTTAAGGTTCGATTATTATGTGTAGGAACATGGTGGCAGCAAAATAGTGAAACACACAGTGACAGAGGGCAGTGGGATCACAATGCCTCCTGCAAAGAAAATACGTAGCAATTCTCTGGACGATGGAGAACATCAGATAGTGAACGATGTTTCGCCACTTCTTTCTACAAATAACACAGGACTTGCAAGTCCTAGGAAAGGAGCTGCCTGTAATCTCTTGGACCGACCAGCAAATATCAGCAGACCGGTAAGTGGATGATGATGGTTATGAGATGAGTATTTCCGTATTTCACATGGATGATATGAAACTAATGTTACGACAGTTTATTCCAAGTAATACCCATTTAATGTGATATAAAAGTGTTTCACTGTTTTTGGAAGTGTTGGTAGAATTGGGAATGTAAATCATGTATTAATATATATGGCTCATGTAAAAGTTTATTTTAAGAAAAATCTTGTTCTTAGTGATGTCTTTATTTGTGGTGTATAATTAAGTTCACAGGTCTCGGCTCTTTTTTATATTATGGCCTGTCACACATATTCCAAATATAAGCAAACTTATTATTAATAAAATGTTTATTAAATAGCTAAAAGGCTCTTCATAACATTGTCTTTAATAATGATCAGTGATCACATTCACAAGGATGCGTTGATAGCTACATAGCCACCGGTGTAGCTCAGTTGGCTAAGGTGCTTGACTGCCGATCTGGAGTTGTGTTTGGGCGCAGGTTCGATTCCTGCTTGGAATGATTACCTGGTTGGGTTTTTTCCGAGGTTTTCCCCAACTGTAAGGCAAATGTCAGGTAATCTATGGCGAACCCTCGGCCTCATCTCGTCAAATATCATCTCACTATCACCAATCTCATCGACGCTAAATAACCTCGTAGTTGATACAGCATCGTTAAATAACCAAGTAAAAAAAAATAGCTACATCACCATGTAAAATTATCGTTCCTTCATCAGTTGTCTACACTCCCTCGCATGTTCTTTTTCACTCTTTTTGGAAAGTTCCATTTTCGACTTTGACATACAGAACTATAATGGATTATTTCATTTTTGTTTTTGTTTTAATTTCGAGTACCCAGTTTCCCATGGGAGCCGTGCAGCTTGCACTTGCACAGAGTATATCTTATTATCATATGACATCACCAGTTTCTTTCATACACATTTCATCTGAAAACTGTCCTCTAATGTTGATGCAGTAACAAAAGCAACAGTAATGCCTCTATGATCAACTTAAGAAATTAATCTTACACAAAAATGTTACACATTAGCCCAGTTTGTAGGTCGACATAGACGTTTCACACCAAAATATGAAAAAATACAAAATAGACATTAAATATGAAATCAACAGAAAACAGTGATCATACAAAAAGTTTTCTCGAAATTGTATGAATATACATTTTCAACACTACTGATACTGCAGAAGTGTTAACCGACAACCCATCTTGCGTAGTTATTTTTTCTACTGCAAACTCATCTGCAAACTGGATATTAAATGTGAGTGTAGTCTGAGTGAAGGGAATTTAAATACGAGTTCATTGGTTTAAATATTGGTCTTCTATTTTACATTATTGTTAAAAATGCTTGAATTATTTTTAATTGTTGGATATGAGGGGCATAATATCAAAATTGGTCATGTTAGAAAAAGTTAAAATTAAAATAAAGTCTAAAAACTGTATCTTTTATCACATCATGTTTAGGTTTGTGGTTTCTTTTTCTATCACTTGCTATGATAGCAGTAACCTTATATCGCACTGAAATTGAAATTATGTTCTCAAAATGTAGCTTTGAGAGGGGAATAAAATTTAACTTGACCCAATTTGTTACATTCACTTTGACATGACCCATTTTGAATCGTACAACTGGAAAATAGACTCTCCACGGCACTGTAATTAATGCATTAATTTGTAAAATTTCTGTGGTCTTATTTTTAAAATAATTATGACCATGCCATCTATAATTACAATTGTAATATTATTTAAAGAAATAGAATAGAGAATTGTTACTTTTTCATAAAAATAATGATCATCATCATCCAAATTGATCAATGAAAAGTATTATCATCACTATTAATTAATAATAAATTCTAACCATTGCAGGTAATTTTTATAATGATTTTCATTAGAAGTTAAAATTATTATCAATATCATTACTGATGCTCATTGACACGTCTTCTAACTATCAATATCATATTTTAGAAAAAAGTAGTGTTACAAGGGAAACTGAAAAACTTGAAATAAAGAATGGTGTGGTAACTGAATAAAACAAGATTTAAAAATGTGTGCAGGAATCAACATCCAAACAGAAACATGTATTAAGACCATCAACATCTTCTGGATGTTCATTGTCGGAATCTGGAGAACATTTCTCACTGATTTGTTTGTAGATTTCCAGATGTTCATTTTCTTTCCATGAGTGACCAAAATGTTTCTGTAAGAGCCTATCCACATCTCTAACTTTCAAGGGATTGATTTTTACTATTGATGTGGATAATGAAGGTCCTGATGAGGCCCTACTGAAACTTTTCCACTTGATGATGGTTGGTTGCTTTGGAAACGAAAACAAGATTCTGCTTGAAATTGAATTGTATTTCTTTTTCTAGTGAAAAGCATTCCTTTTACTTCAGATATTTTAAATGGAAGTGAATTTGTCGGTTTCACTATATCTCTAGAAAAACTCTTCCAGTCATGTGTAGGACAGTCACTGCCCAGGTGTAGAACAGTTGCGTGGTTACTGATGATCGTCTTATACTCTTCTGGAAGCACAATCACTTCCTCTTTACGAACAAACTTTTTAATGTTTCCGAATACTCTGTCGCAAGGGAGAAAGCTGTGGCCGACAACAGGAAATAAGAGTTCTACAGATTTGAGTTGTGGAGGAGCTTCATGTTGTAACCACCAGCAGACCATGGAAAGCATTATTGAGTTCTTATTTTGAGCTCCACATCCATCAGAAACGGGGCGAATTTTTTCTATTGATGTGAGATCAGTGAACTGCAATCTGTGATGAATGACTGATGCAATTTCTTTACTTCCTTTGGGTGCTTCATGTTCAAGCCATGTATATGCAAATACATTGCGTGGTGATAATCTGTAGTCCTGATGTTGCTCTACAACAATTTCATTAAACATATAATATTGTCTAATATAGTAAGTTGCTTTATCTGGAAGATGGGGGAGTACGGAATTTTGTTGACAGTCAAAAATTAATGTTACCAGATTTGACGAAGTTTCTTTCATTGTTTCATAGAAACTCTTAGCTCGCAGCAAATGAACACGTTGGGCTGTCATAGCTTTCAGTCGTGCTTCTTGATTGTTTGCAGTGTTGTTCCTTATGATTTCTTTGTTTTGGAGGCAGGTTGAACAAACATCAGTTTTTGGAACACCAAAAGAAACGATAAATTGCTTTGTGAATATGGAGTGGAAGAATCCAAGCTTTACTGTCTGTACATTTTCTGTAGGTGCGAAATTTTTATTGTAGAGATTCCAACATCTTCTAATAGACTTCAATTCTATGGGTAGAATAATGTGCTTCTCTGCAAGGTAACCTCTCAATGAAGACTTTGACAGATTCGCGGCAAAGTCCATATTTAGTTGCCTTCCAATCTCCCCTACGATTTTCTTTCCTGGATGCTCCTGTGTAATTAAGCAAACAGCCCAACCTTCCTCTGCTGACATTGGGGAGAACTGACATAAACAGTGTTTTACACACTTGCACCGTTTTCTTGCTTTTTTTTTTTTCTTACAAAAAATGAGGCAGAATATGTTTCTTTCTTTCCTTTGGTAGCAGTGGGCTGTGTGCTAACATGACTTAAGATGAACTCATCTTGTGCTTTATATTCCGGACGCTTTAAAAATAATTTTCCGAAGAAAGGTGCATCGTCTGGAGTTACCTTGTTGCGTTCCAATTTTTGCTGCCTGTGACTGCAAGCAGGTATTGTGGCTGATTTCCTCAAACTCGAGTATTTATAAAGAAATACAATCACTTCTTGAAATCATCTATTTCTTTGAACATAACTTTCTCAAATTTTAGTACTGTTCGTTAAAAGTAATATCCGGAAATACCACGTACTATAATACTGCACAGAGAAGCGACTGCACATGAGTACGTTCCTAATAATCTTGAAGAGTTTCATAATTTACCAGATTTATTAGTAATTTAGTGAAATTAATAATCAAGTTAGATTTCTGGACACTATAGCAAAACACTGCCCACTGCACAATTGACAAGACCCATTCTGTTTCACGTACTATCATAATACCTAGTGTCTTAACGTATAAGGTGGCCCATTTCGATCCATGTAAAAGTAAAGATGACATGTCCCATTCTGAATCATTCATAAGCAAAAAGATGACCCATTTTGATCTGTCTGCTTGATTTCACAGCTCTGTACTTCAGTGACGTGACCCATTACGAATCAGGCATTTTAAGGATAGAAAGCAATCAGTTTCTATATAGAAGACACGTCACTAACTCCATTTAAAAAAAAAAAAAACTGACTTGTCCCATTTTGATACTGAGGCCCTCATATACTCTTTTAACACTTGTTTAATCATTGAAATATTTATTGATTTTGTTCCTTTTCAGTGTATGCAGTATATACAGGGTGATTCACGAGGATTTACTGTTCTTTATGGAGCTTATTTCCGAAGACATTCTGAGCGAAAAATGTCATATAAACATGGGTCCTATTCTCAATATTTACAGAGTTATGTTTCGTTATTGGAATGCATTGTTGTGAACGCATGATCTTGGTCAGCATGCAGTCAGCAGTCAATGTGAACGCTACAGAAATCAAAGATAGCCATATGCAGTTATGTAGAGTGACAAGTGCCGTTCACAAGCGTGCGGTCAAGTGTGTTGTAAACTTTCCATGACTGTAAATTAGGATGCAAAATTGAACTGCAAATAATGAAGTCAGTGGAAGTGGTGTGATTTGTAATAATTGTTGTGATAAGTGCGTAAGAATAATGTAATTTTCTAGTTAAAAATAGAAAAAGATGTCTCTACGAAGCAACTAAGGAGTTCACAGTACATTTTTAGCTTCATAATACTTGCCAATTCATTGCAATAAGTAAAAGTCTCAGGAATCTTCTATGCCACATCCATAAATTTAAGAATGTAGTTATATTGTCAGACTCCAAAGAAGCTATTCTATCAATAGTCTGTAAACACACAGCTTCATCTCAAACAGCAGAAATAACTAAAATGCTCTCTCAATTAATATCACTCAATAAAAGAATTATTGTATTCCAATGGATATCATCCCATTGTAGAATCCTGGGAAATGAGAATGTGGATGCTTTAGCAAAGAAGGGCAGCACTGCTACTTACAGACCTGTTACTAAATCTACATATTACTCTATGAAAAGATTTATTAAATCTACATACTTAGACTTCAACAAACAAAATTTGATAACTCAATCCCAAGGGAAAAAATGGAACTCTCTGCATCAAAATCCACAGTTAATTCCCGATTTACCACGAAAATCGCGTGTAGCTGCATTTAGATTGGCAACAGGCCATGATTGTTTGGCTAAATGCCTGCATAGAATTGGAATATATCAGTCCCCTAACTGCCCATTGTGCAACTCAAACCAAGAAATGGATTCGGAACACCTCAAAATCTGTGCTTCAGTGGCTCGCCATGATAATATCTTTGAAAAATATTGGAGTGCAAGAGGTCAAATGACTTTATTGTCAAATGCCTGGCATTAGAAAACAACAACAACATACTTGCCAGTTAAAGAAATGATACTTCTGAATGGCTCATTCTCCATTTGTATTATTCTTTTACCTTCAAACTAAAGAAAAAAACGTGTTTTACAAACAACTTTAAATTAGTGTAACTCTGAAAATATTGAAAACAGGAACTATGTTTATATGACCGTTTTGGTCAAAATATCTTCAGAAATAAGCTCCATAAAGGACGGTAAATCCTCGTATACTCCTGTATACTGTGTTGTATGACCCTAACATTTTAGACTGTGTTTCTCAGTTAATCTTCATATTAAATACGTTGTGCGATGATGATGATGATGATTTTTTTTACCATTTCTCTTCATAAAAAATGCTGAACAATACTGTATTTAGCTAACTGTGTTTCCAAAATTGCCTACTTTCGAGAAACAATCAATGTTGAAATCTAGCAAATCCGAACTTCCTTCCAGACAGTTAAAAAGCTTGAACTGAAAGAGTGTTCCTTGAAATATTAAAATAAATGCAGCTCTACAAAATATGCCCAATATATTAAAGCACTGTATGCACAAGTTTACTTGGAAAAGTTCCAGACCAAAATTAAAGAACGAAATGCTATGCAGAATTTTGTATATTAGGCCTAGTAATTTTTAGATAATCTTTAATGTCATTGATTCCGTTTTGTTCATTCACAAAGTACATTTATTGCACTTATATTGCAGTTTTAGATGACTGCATAAAGTATGGAGACAAATTGAAGTATTCTGATTGTTAAATGAGAAAAGGAAGAGTTGTAATAAAAGTGAATAACAGTGCACTTGAATGTATATGTCTAATTAACATAACATATATTTTCGGATACATTATTTAATGTGGAAGAGAACTCCTGAATACAAAGGCACAAACAGCAACTATGGGTAAATGTTCACTTGTTCTATCCACAAGGATTTCATATTTGAACATTTTGTTACAGTGAATTAATGCATTTATTTATTTGTATACAGGCATAACAAGCTGATGTTATTTTTCAGATCACTCCTCCGTTGGATGTAGAAAGCGTTTCACAAACACTAAAACAAAAAAACATACTTCCCTCAGCTCTCAAATTTGGTTTCCTTGGCCTTGGCATAATGGGATCAGGAATTGTGAAGAACTTCCTCAACTCTGGCCACTCCGTTATTGTGTGGAATAGGATGCCAGACAAGGTAAGATTCTCATCATACTCCATCACTGTTTGTTCATGAATTGGAATAAGTAATGGGGATGTGTCTGAAAAAAAGATTCTTTTTTAAGTTGGTGTGCCATCAGGAAAATAAATACATTTACATATTCTGTTACTGTTTTTATCTTCATTATATAGAAACTTTGTTCCTAGAGTAGTAGAAAAAAATATCTTTTTCCACTGCTGAAATTATGATCGAACTTTGGTTGAATTCGAGCAACAGTGCATATTACTGTGGAATTTCAGCCACCAAATCACTGAACTGAGTGCACTCCTTGTATAATGTCAGTTGACATTAATATAAAAATGTCAACATACATGTCGAAGTTGAAGTCAGGCTACAAAGGGAAAAACACTGGAGGAGAGGGATTCGATCTGGTGCTGTGGATTGAACTTCAGCATAGCTCAGTGGTTAGAGCGCTTGGTACGTAGAACCAAGGATCCGGGTTTGACCCCGCTGCCGGAGCGAATTTTTCTCCTCTAATATTACATGTTACTATAACAAATATATTCTGTAGGACCAAAAAATTAATCTTTATATAGATTCTATGAACTTCGGAAGCTAAACTGTTTTACTTGAAAAGGAAGTTACAGTATGGGCCGGTTTCACCAAATCTCTCTTAACCCGAGATTAGTTAAACATGAGTAAGTTTTACTCTCTGCTTTTAACCCAAGGATAGTGGTTTTGAGTTTCACCAGCACAATTTTAATCTCGATTAGTTACTCCGAGATTTATTCTGAAAATGTTGTTGGGTGTTGAATTTCTCATACTTTGCGGCGACCGGAAGTTTTAAAATCAAGTCCAAGAGGCAATTTTAGCTCTATTATTCGAATTGTTGGTGTATAATCTCGTAAGCAACGATTCGAATAGTGTGTGTGTTTGACAAATACATTTTGTGAATTGTCAACAGCGTTTCATAACATGACAATTACAAAGTATGTGTAAACATTTAAGATTGATAGCTAATTATTTCTTCTTATTCATTTTATACTTTTAGAGTAATCAATACGAGAAGAACTGATAGGATGATCTATAATGCACGTTGTTATTGAATTTTTTTTTTTTTTAATTTGTAACAACCATTAGAACATACTTGGGCACAATTTTCGGTTACATTAGGCACTCGATTTGAAATAGTTTGTTTACTAGGAGAGGAGACTGCAGAATTGGATGGGAAATATAAACTGCTGTGACATGCGTCATCTTATCGTAATCGCTAAAGCGGTCAGTGGCGAATTATTAGGAAAGCACTTGGTTAACGTGAGAGACTCAAAAACTTTTATTCAATTTGGCAAATTAATTCAGCAGCTTTAATCATACAGCTCTTTACTACTTCTCCATCGTTGAATTGATTTAAATCACAGGCGAGAAATTGTGTAACTAGCCAATAATATTCCATCACGTTGTCTACATTTATTTTCTTGAATATTCCGGCGTTTCTCAAGATAACTTAATAGATTTGCACGTTCTCGACCAAAAATAATTTCAGAAAATCATATTTCGTTTTCTACGCACATTTGATTTTTTTTTTTTATAAATTTCTTTTGGAAATAATAAGTTATGTACAAATAACATTTAATTCCTCGTACCTTTTAATGCAGCGTGTTTAAGGTATAATGTCGTATTTAGTATACTATGCAAATGTTAAGATCATAAATTTTCTTCGGAATAGTACGAAAAATAACATTTAATTTGTCTTACCTTCTAATTCAGCATGTTCTTTATGACATAAGGAGTAATGTCGTTGTATATTAAATGTATTAATGCCTAATAGGATTTTCGAGCATAACATACATCGTATGTTGCCTCAGGGCAACCCATATTTATACCTAAATTTTCGTTAATTTATTACACATAAATGACATTACATGAGAGGATCAAATGAGAATCAAACAGTGGTAGTCATTAGGATTACTTAAAAAAATTCAAAGTAAGCACCAGTATTTGCTGCACATTTTTCTCTGACATGACTGAACGTTGTTTCATATGGCACCTGACCACACTCCTCTCGAATTACTTCCAAAATAATCACATCCCTAGGATTCCTGGTGTACACTTTTCTTTAAGATATTCCCACAGAAAAAGTCCAGTGATGTAATAGCTGGACTTCTGCAGGTCACTTGACATTTCCACAACACCTGATGATCCATGCAGGAAATGCATTAGTAAGGCTATTCCCATGTTATCAATGCAAAATGGGGCAGTGTATCATCATGCATGAAGTGCACAACGTCAGCATCATACCACCTCCATCCGAGCAGTATTTCGAGTATGATCATACACAAGACAGTCTTGTTTCCATGGTTACTGCTTCAAGATTTCTGTACACAGAACATTTTCCTGTAAATCGTCTCAATAAATGCACATGTTTCAGAACGCACTGAGAATAAAATAAAATTAAAGCTTAATTTGTGCTTCAAATGGTATGTATCATAGTACATTTCAGCGGTGGAATGGGTCACTTAATTATTTACACTACTACAGTGCAATAAAAAGTTGAATATAAATATGGGTCGCCCTGTAGTTATATTTTTAAAATGAGATTCCACAGCTGTCTAGTGGCTAGAGCACTAGACTTATAATTCTGTGGATCCGGGTTTGATCCTCAATGTACCCTGATTTGCAACCGGTCTTGGGAAAGTCCGTGGTTCAGGTAACGAGTTTTTCTCTGAGAGCTCCGGTTTCCCTGTGGCATCCTAAGAATCTCATTGCAGGTAACGTAGATCATCCTCCAATGGCACATCCTGGGCAACAACTGTCTGTTAATTGGTCTACACAACTGGCTTCAAATGGGCAACTGAACAGTCAAGTACCCACTCTTAGTTAAAAAAATAATCATAGTGATGCAGTAGATTTTTCTTCGAAGTTGTGGTATTGTAGGATTTGACATTTATATTTAATTTTATTTTTAAAATTGATGTAGTAGATTTACCGTAATAGTTGTGGTATAAATAAATAAATAATAGGATGTGACATTTACAGTTCATTTTATTTTTAAAGTGATGCAGTAGATTTTCCCTCGGCTTTGGTATAGTAAGACTGTTGTCATTTAGATTTCTTCCTTCTTTAACGAGATGATTACAGACTTGAAGTGCTCTGATTATGATTCTGTAAAGCCACAATGTATTCAGCCTAAAATTGAAGAGAGTGAACAACAAAGAATGTAAAAGCCATTTTAATCATTTTTAACAGGTTGTATGCATGAAGTCTGATAGCCTATAAAAGTCATATGTCGAAATTCTAAGTGGAAGTAGGCCTAGTTAATATAATTATAGAATCACAGTTATCACCAGCACTATATCATTTGCACTTCAATAATTATTAATCCTAATCTAGCTGCCTAATTCCATACAGAAGGAAGTGCACTTAATGCTAGGCCTTTTTGGCTCTAGTAATATTTTGAAGGGGGAAATGTAAGACCAGTTACTCTGTTTTGATTTGGCGATGGGTTGAGTGAAGCACAACAATGAAAGACATTATCTGCTATGTTATTTTTAATTACACGAACACCTGATTAATAACAAGAACCTCTAACAAGGTAATCGAAGTTTATTACTAGTAGGCCGTCAAAACTTATCTAATTGTATTACAAAATCACCTTGTTTTTAATTTAGCATATCGATAAACATTAATTAAACCGAAAATGTTTTTCGGTTTAATTAAACTGAAAAATCATTTTCAGTGATTTTCAGTGCCAATAATAATTTATTTTGTGCGCACAAGGTTGGAATTTTGGAGTAAAGGAAAAGGAAGGTATCTGTGTTCTGAAATTTATCCCAATATAAATGACAATGATAAAATATTTCACAATTATGCATATTTTAAGTTTATAATGCAAATGAATGAAATTTATTTCTGAGCAAGTTAAGAGTTGTAATATATTTCCAGGAAAGAAAGGTTTGGAATCCTGTTGTAGCTGTGACTAATACAATGAAGAATAGATACTACAAAATATAATTACAATATAAGATAATTGTTACAATCCTAATATAATAGGCATGTTCATTAAAAATAAAAAACGAAAGCATAAGAAGCGAACACAATATGATTAGTACGTAACGTTTATATATCAACACCAACAGAAACAAAATCGCAGCTCCATTAAAAAAAAAAAAACAAATAGGCCTACAACATAGCATATAAAACAAATTTAACACAACAGAAAAATCTAAAAAATCACACCAAACAAATAAATAAAAACAATTCAACTGGAGAATACAAATTAAAATGCAATAATTGCACAGATTTCTACGTATGACAAATTGGAAGATCATTCCAAATAAGATACAGTGAACATATTACAGCAATAACCAAACCATACAATATGTCAAATTATACAGAGCACACCACTAACAACCATAATTAAATAATACAGAATCAGAGACAGATAAGATAGGTTAGATAGACAGACAGACATATTTTATTAACCATTGGAATACAATTATTCGTGGAATCGTCAGTGTACATTAATCTAACAATGATACAGTAATTTTACAGTCATCTTAATCTATGGTAACATGCCACAGGCTTATTAAATAGGATACTAGTTACTTAGAATATAATGTAGTTAATCACTAAGCAAATAACATACCGGTACTACTAATACTACTAATTCAGTCAGTAATGCATAACATACTAGAATAGTTACTTGTAAATAAGATGCTTAGATTATTTTAAGAGATTCACAATTAATTATTTTTAATCACACATTAGCAGGCAATTGATTTTCTTTCTTTTGGGTCTTGATGCTGCCTCTCTTCCAGTAGGGTCTCGAGGCACATGAAACAAGAAATAACAGAAAGGCAGTACACACAAGAATAAATAGTTAAAATTTAAAACTTTATATTTAAATATTCCTTTATGCACATTGTCATGTGTATCAGTAATATATTTTTAACAGATTTCTTAAACATACTATTGTTATGTGCCTTGACATGTGGGGGAAGTTTATTATATAAATTAATGGCAGTATGTGTAGGGGTATTGAGAGTTTTATCAAGTCTGTGATAATTCAAATGTATATTATTGGATGTCCTAGTATTGTGCTCGTGATATTCTGAGTTTGTTTTAAAGGAATTTAAATTTGTATGAATAAAGCATACCGGTTCTAGGATATAAACACAGGTTACTGTTAAAATTTTAAGTTCCTTGAAAAATTCTTTACTTTCTGTGCGAATGGATACTTGCTTCATAATCTTAATTATTCGTTTTTGTAGTTTAAGTATAAGGGAAGATTTTGATGATGATCCCCAGAATATAGTTCCATATGATATGACCGTATGTACATAGCCAAAATAAACTGACAACAGTAGCTGAATGGGTGATATTTTTGAGACGACTCGGAATACATAGCATATTCGAGATATTTTTTCTGTTAAGAACTGAATGTGGTTTTCCCAAGTCAGGTCTGTATCAACCCAGATACCTAGAAATTTTGTGTTTTTAACTTCTTTAATTATGGTGCCATTAAGTGTAATCTGTACAGGGTCTTGCAACCGTTGTTGATTGAAATTCATAAATACTGTTTTATTTGCATTTAATTTGAGCTTATTATCTGTTAACCATTGCTCAAGTGTTTTGGAAGTTTCGTTAATTTTATGTTGCAAGTCAGTATTCCTGTAGTCATGTAGTACAATGTTTGTGTCAACTGCAAATAATACTGTTTTGGCTGGGCGTATGGTTAATGGAAAGTCGTTTATGTACAGAAGAAATAATACTTTTAAATTCCAAATTTACTTCTACTTGTATATGAAATAAGACAGCATTGTGGTCTGAGATCCCTATGTTTAAGTTCTCTGCTGTGTATGAAAAGCTGTCTCTGTTAATAATTCACTACTCAACAAGGTTTTCATAACATGGACAAGAATAACTATTTTTATGTAATTTGTATCTCCTGATTACGAATATGGCATTGAAAACGTGCCTACACGTCACATTTTTTCAGAAACTTATATTTTTTAGTTAGTGAATCGTATAAAAATGTGTTAAAACCTAGCCACTTTGAAAGAAGTTCTTTTTTTTAACATAGACCTTTTACACAATTATATAGCATTTCCGTTCTTTTAAGGTACCATTTGAAACATACTTTCACTTTTGTGGGTTGAATGAGTGTTACCCTTAGCGATGGTTCATTGTTTTATTACCCTTATTAGCAGCTGACGGAGGGTAGAACACATCTGGCTATAACTGACTAAGGGAAAGGAGGAAATACGGTTGCTGTTGTATCATTAGACAAGAAATGAACAATTCAGCGATTAGTTCTGATTGTGGAAATGTTGTGAGCGGTACTAGTTATTCTGTAATAGTGTTAAATGGATAGCAATCATCGTTTCTGTAAAAATTTTCCAAATAGTTTCTGCTTTGGTTGTGGGGGAATTATCTTTGAAATCACAACATCGACAAATAACAGACAATGTAAAAAAAAGGCATATTACTTGTATTTTGGCTATAAAGTGGGTGAACAAGACAAAAATTGTGCATAACATGTTACGTGAAGTTAACAGAGTGGTTGAGGGGAAAAGATAACAAAATGTCTTTTGCTATTCCAATGATTTTGCGAAATCCCACCATACTACAGGAAGATTGTTACTTCTGCATTATCAAACCACAGGAATTTTCAAGGAAAACTAAAGCTAAAATTGTTTATCCTAATTTCCTACCAGCCATAATACCCATGCCACATTCTTCTGAACTTCCTATCCCTATCCCTCCACCCAATGGGGAAAATTATATCATTCCAGAGGAACACGAACTATCAGAATCCTCAGACTACCCTTCAACTTCCGCTGACCCCACCTACATTCCCGAATATCATAGAACACCACAGCTGATACAACAGGCAGAACTTAATGACCTAGTTAGGGACTTAGGTCTTTCCAAGCAACACGCTGAACTAGTAGGTTCTAGATTACAAGAATGGGACTTATTAGCAAAAGATACCAAGATTTCCGTGTTCAGAAAACGAAACGATAAACTGACTAGTTATTTTGTAATGAAAAATTCTGTTTGTGCCTGCAAAAATGTGAACAGTCTTATGGATGAATGAGATATTCAATATAATTCAGAAGAATGGAGACTGTTCATCGATTCATCAAAACTAAGGTTAAAAGGAGTTTCATTGCACAATGCCAATACAAAACCTTCCATCAGTAGCTCATTCAGTCACTATGAAAGAAACGTATAAAAACATGCCACTAATATTGAATGCAGTAAATTGTAATGAACATCGCTTGGCAATTTGTGAAGATTTGAAAGTAATAGTTTTGTTTCTTGAATTACAAGGTAAGGGTTTACTAAGTTATGTTATTTTTTATCTTTGTGGGACAGTCGAGCAACAGCACAACATTATGCAGTGAAGAACTGGCCTATCAGACAAGGTTATATTCCTGGTGAGCATTATATTAAATATCCTCGGCAAGTGCAAATGAAAAAGTACTTCTTCCTCTACTGCATATCAAACTAGGGCTAATGAAAAATTTTATAAAAGCTGTAGATAAGAGTGGAGAAGCCTTTCAGCACTTAAAGACTCTGTTCCCTAAAATCAGTGATGCTAAATTAAAAGAAGGCATATTTGTTGGTCCACAAATTAGAAAACTTTTTAAGGACAGCATTTTTTGAGAAAAAACTTACCCCCAAGGAATTACCAGAATGGAAATCTTTTGCATCAAAGGGTTTTTAGGGAATCACAAGACAGAAAATTATCGCCAATTAATAGAGACGTTACTAACAAACTATTAAAAAAATGGCCTGCAGTATGAAACTGAAGATCCATTTCTTACATTCACATTAGGACTTCTTTCTTGAGAACTTGGGAACTGTAAGTGATGAACAGGGAGAGCGATTTCACCAAGACATTGCTACAATGGAGCAACAGTATCAAGGAATATGGGATCCAGTGATGATGGGCAATTATTGCCAGTTTTTAAAAAGAAAAGTTTTCAGTTCTCATAAGAGAAAAAATGAAGGCATTTTTTTTATCTTTCTCCATTTTATTGCACGAAGAGTGGTTTTTATAAGTCTTAATAGCTGATCAGTTATTGATGTAACAGTTTTATCATATCTAAGCTGCCTTTGGAAATTTTCACACAAAAAATGAGAACAAATTAATTTTTAATAGACAAAAATCCCGATTTTTCAATGTATCTAGTAAGTATCTATAACACAAAAACGTGACGTGTTACGAACTTTTCATTGTCATTTTCGTGTTCAGTGCATGCAAATTAGTTAAGATCAGCCTATTTTATTAATGTTATGGAAAAAAAGTTCAAATTTGTTGAGTAGTGTTATTTGATCGAGACACATTTTGGATGTTGGAGCTGTGCGAGTTGGTGTATCTATAGTCTCAATTAAATCATATGAGTTTATTAGTAATTTAAATTCAGATACTGTTTTGTCATTAGCTAAAAAGTTTACATTGAAATCACCGCACACAATTATTGGTTTATTTTTATTTTTCAAGGTGGTTAGAAGACTTTCGAGCTTTTCAAAGAATGTTTTCAGGCAACCATCTGGTGACCTACAGATACAAACTACTGTAAAGCTAAAATTTTCACCTATTATTACAGATACAACATGTTCGAAATGTTTTTCTTGGTTTAGATAGTATGGCTGTTTTTTCTTTATGTAATAAGTGATTCTTTACAAATATTGCTGTACCTCCGTTTTTATAGGTTGTGCGAAAGAAATGAGCTGAAAGATTAAAATTTTGGATGTGATGGGAATTTATTTCTTCTTGACTTAACCAATGTTCTGTGCAGACCAAAATATCCGATTCCTGCAATTCATCATTAAGTAATATTTCTAGTTCATAAATTCTGATGCATTATTGACAGTGAATTAACTTTATTTGCTTTACTATGGGTCTTATTCATATTGGATGTAATTGTTCTAGAGTTACTTATCCTGATAGGTTCCTGTGTCTTGGAGATGACTTGGTGCCTTAACCACTCATGAAATTCTCTCTGATGACAAGTGCGGTGTATACAGACAATGGCTGGTACTTTACAGCAGTCTGAAAGAACAGAGAGAAAAGAACATTAAGAACTTACGATCAACTGTTTACCAGTCCACAAAGTTATGATAGTTTAGTGTTGGTTATTAGAAGACATGATTACTTGTAAGAGAATTACGAAAGTAATTAAATGATGCATATTGCAACAATATTTTTCTAAGAATCTACGAAAATAAAGAAATGAGTCAATGATACAGAAAGCATTGGGCACCAAAAGCCTCTCTATATTTCAACATGTTTTCGAAGGGAAGTGGATAGTAACAAGAATTTCACTTACGAACGAAAATAGTTGTCTATGATCACACGCCGAGGTACTTGGTCATGACTTACTGGATTCTGTTGCACCTGCCCCTCTGCTAGAAGTTGAACCCATGGGACTGGAAGGTCCATTTGAGGGTCATCTGGTGACAAGTCTTCTCCACGTTGCCGTAGCATATTGTGCAATACTGTAGTTGCCATAATGATGGGAAAATCTTTTGAAGTTTCAACCTAAATCCAATTGCGAGACTACAAATACTCTTTCAATTGGATTTCTAGATCGAATCTGTGATTCGTTATAGATCTGCTCTTCTGGAATCTGTGGATTTTCTAGTGGAGGCATCATATAGGCAGTGGCTGCATAGCCACTATCAACAAGCAAAACTGCATCTCCATACTCACTATTCTCAAACATCACACGACGATAGGAATTGTTGAACATAATGCTATCATGCGTCGACCCTGGCCATCTAGCAACAATGTCCAAAAGCTCCAAGTTTACATGCAAATACCTTGGACATTGAGTGAAAAATATCCTTTTCTGTTGCGGTATAATTCTGCATCGTTACCATCTAAAACACAGGTTTTCTTTGTTTTAGTGTAATTTGAAAATACAATTGATTCTACAATGACTGTAGAAGATAATAAAAATTTACCTGGTGAAGAAATTTTGATATGAGTGCAGTCCATAGCACCGACAGCTTTCAGGAAGCAAGCAAGCTTATAGAACTCCAACTGTTCCCTTTTTATTTCCTCTCTTGTGTGCGGAAACTTTATGTATTGCTCACGGAGAGAAGCAATGGCAGCACTCACTCTTTGTGTAATCCTGTGAGCTGTTGGTTTACTCACACCAACATAGTCACCAACAGTTAACTGGGAACATCCCGTGGCATAGAAACGCAGTGCTGTCAGAAGTTGGTTCATTGGTGACACACAGAAATTCCTATTTAAAATGAGTCACAAAGAATAAAATGAAACATAAAATATTGGTATTAAGTGGCAGACATGCCATGTATAGGCTACAATAATGTTGACTTAAATGAGATGTATGTGAATATTTTGGTACAGAGTTTAAGATTATGTTTAAGATTTTTTACATGAAGTATACACCAAGGAATTAAATCTGAAAATTTGTTAATGGTACGAAATTACAGTGATGTTTCAGAAGCGAAAAAAATTAATATAAGCTTATCTCCAGAAAAGCTATTCTGTATGAGGCACATTGTTTTCTTACTTCAATACTATAAGTATCATACGATTTTTATGTTGAAAGTATCTGTGGCTGCAAATTAAAACCCCCATATTTATAACTTATATACATTTCACAGAAGCCAGTGTATCAAAAGAAAACTGTGTCTTCTTCAGTGTAGTTTTTCTGGAGAATTATTCTCCAATAGTAATAATAATAACAATAATAATAATAATAATAATAATAATAATAATAATAATAATAATAATAATAGTAGGAAAAACAGGTTACATTAGCAAAGCATGCTGTACCTAGCTCGAAGTGAGGTTATGGATTAGGCCTATCTCATTCCACACTGTTACCTGCACAAATTACATACATTTAAATTTTCTGAACTTACTTATCGGTTGGATACTCCAAATTATGGTCAATTTGTTGAGGAACAATAAGTGGCAATTCTTTTGATACTATCATAATTGGTGACTTTAACGCCCACTCCCAACTTTGGGGCTACGATAATGTAAACCAACCTGGAAAAATGATCATGGACCTCCTAAATACTACAACTGCAGAACTTGTCTACAGAAAAGAAGATCCCCCTACTTTCATTCATTATTCTGGTTCTGGTACAAATCCAGACTTGTTACTAGTAACATCAGATATCCATCACGAAACCAAGAAAAAAATAATTGAATACCCTGGATCTGGCCATAGAGTCATCATCGCTTCTATCCATCTCCACCAAAACCGAAGAAAAGAACCCTACAATAACAAAACAACATGGAACTTTAAGAAAGCGAATTGGAAACTATTTACAACAGAACTCGACAAATACCTTAAGCTCAACACACCACTAATGGAAAATACAAACTCCGATAGATTGAACAAATATTTCTATGAATCTCTTCTTAAAATTGCAAAAAAAGCAGATTCCACGAGGCAAACCAAAAAAATACACCCCATTCTGGACAGAAAACCTGAATTTATTGAAACAAGATAGAGATAAAGCAAGAATCAAAGCAGAACATAGCAAAACACCAGAAGATACTCAAGATTGGAGGAAGAACACTGCCATTCTTAAAAAAAGCAATCATAACAGCAAAAAAGAACAGTTTTAATAAATTTATTGAAAATATTAATTGCAGAACCGATAGCGCTAAAACATATAAATTTCTGAAGAATATTTGCAATACACAGGAAAATACTAGCCAACCTATTATTCATAATAACAAAACACTAACAGATAGTAGATATATAGCAAACGTATTTAATAAACACTACTCAAACTCTCACAGATTACATCCCAATATCAAAAACACTGACAAATTTATCAAAAGAGAATTACATAAAAAGAATAAAAACAATATTACTAGTACAAAGCCTGAAATATTTCATCAAAATTTTACTTCCAAAGAATTAAATGTAGCTATACAAAATTTAAAAACCAAGAAATCTCCTGGCCCCGACAACATTCATTCCGAATTTTTTAAACATCTGGGGGAAAAAGCCAAGTCTGTACTTTTATTCATTTTCAATTTATCATGGAACACCTCAATTCCTCCAGCTTGGAAAAAAGCAATCATTGTACCAATTCACAAAAAAGGGAAACCTGCTCATGATGTTAATAGTTATCGACCAATAGCACTGTTAAGCATGATAGCAAAAACCATGGAGTCCATGATCTCCAACAGATTAACTTGGTATTTAGAATCCCAAAATCTTTTATCACCAAGACAAGCCGGCTTTCGACAACTACACTCTACCAATGAACAAGTCATACGCCTTGGCCAAGAAATAAAAGATAGTTTTAACAAGAAAGAAGATACCTTGGCAATATTTATTGACTTTCAGTTAGCATATGACTCTGTTTGGAGAAATAAATTATTACTAAAACTCCAGAAATTAGGTATCTCCAGCAATATGTTCAGATGGATATCAGAATTCCTTAGTCAAAGATTCATTGCCACTAAATTCAATAACTCACTTTCTAGTTACAGACAAACATATCGAGGTCTACCTCAGGTGCTGTCCTCAGCACAACTTTATTTATATAAATGACTTACCCTCCCTATTAGAGGAATCAAACATGAAAACAGCACTATTTGCAGATGATATAGTTTTGTGGACTTCTGGATCTTACAGACATAGAGACAAAATTCAAAATTCTGCTCTTAAAGCTCTAAATCAACTACATGAATGGAATACATCAAATTTGATGACACTCAATTTAAGCAAAAGTAACTACCAAATATTTTCACTTGGTAAAAAAAAAAGAGAATTCAATATCCAATACAATGGCCAACACCTTCCTAGGACTTATGAATGGAGTTATTTTCGATAGTAAGTTAACATGGAGCAACCATTTGAAATACATTTCTGAAAAAGCTCGTAAAAGATTCTCCTTCTAAAAACACTAGCAGGAAAGAAATGGGGGTGCTCTAGGAATACTTTGAACACTACATATAAAATGTTTATACAGCCAGTGCTGACATACTGCGGAGAAATTTTAATTACTTCACCTTTCATAAACGACATAGAATATGTTCAAAACCAAGCTCTCAGACTCATTACTGGTGGAATCAAAACAACTCCAATAGATTCTATGAGATTCCTCACTAATATTAACAGCATCAAAATGACAATAGAAGAAAAGCACTGATTCAATATGAAAAACTTATTAGATTACCAGGAAACAATTGGCATTCATACAGTCCTCTCTGTAGATTGAAAACTCAAAAAGTTTCATATCCATTGTTCAAGAATTAAAACAGAAAATCAATATCCCGAATTTAAAAGAAAACCTACAAATTAAACTAAACCCTTTAACTCTATTAAATATAGAATATAATCTAAATTTAACAGAAGAAATACTAAAATCAGAAGTAAACACTGAAATACTAAAACAATTGTCTTTAGAGACAATTAATATTAGGTACCCTCCACAAAACTGGCTTCATTTATACACTGACGGATCCTTGATCTCCAGAGAACAAGGTGCCGGTGCAAGTGTTACGTGCTGTCTCTTCTCACTTTATAGATCTCTTGGGTATGGAACAACAAGTTTTGATGGAGAAATCATTGCAATAAGTGAAAGTCTCAGGAATCTTCTATGCCACATCAATAAATTTAAAAATGCAATTATATTGTCAGACTCCAAAGCAGCTATTCTATCAATAGTCTCTAAACACACACCTTCATTTCAAACAGCAGAAATAACTAAAATGCTCTCTCAATTAATATCACTCAATAAAGAATTGTATTCCAATGGATACCATCCCATTGTGGAATCCTGGGAAACGAGAATGCGGATGCTTTAGCAAAGAAGGGCAGCACTGCTACTTACAGACCTGTTACTAAATCTACGTATTACTCTGTGAAAAGATTTATTAAATCTACATACTTAGACTTCAACAAACAAAATTTGATAACACAATCCCAAGGAAAAAATGGAACTCTCTGCATCAAAATCCATAGTTAATTCCCGATTTACTACGCAAATCGTCTGTAGCTGCATTTAGATTGGCAACAGGCCATGATTGTTTGGCCAAACACCTGCATAAAATTAGAATATATCAGTCCCCTAACTGCCCATTGTGCAACTCAAACCAAGAAATGGATTCGGAACACCTCAAAATCTGTGCTTCAGTGGCTGGCCATGATAATATCTTTGAAAAATATTGGAGTGCAAGAGGTCAAATGACTTTATTGTCAAACGCCTGGCATTAGAAAACAACAACAACAACAATTCTTTTGATAATCTGAAATGAGTGACGAAATCTGTTTCGTCATATTCTTTAAACCAGTCATTTCTCTCTTTCACCAACCTTGGGCGACGTATTTCATATAAATCAAAATCACTATCACTAGACTCATTTTCTCTCACTCTTCGCCGACGTATTTCATTCATAACAAACTCTTCGTCTTCAGAATCGCTATCAAATGCAACATTTCTCATGCGGCGCGCCATGTTAAACACTAGCTATACCACAGATCACAAACAGAGCTACACGAAGATTAAGTCTTTACACCGCGAATATTCGCGGTTTAACTCTTACTCTCGATTGAAGGTAGTTATACGGGTGTAAAGTGAGTGGTGAAACGCTACGAGGTCTTACTCGAGATTAAATCGAACTTTAATCGAGAGTAAAGCATTGGTGAAACCGGCCCTATGTTAGTAACTAGCTTTTAGTCTGCTGTTAAGTTATATCATACCTAAAATCTTGAGAGAGAGTTCTGAACATTATATGTGTACTTCATAGTCATATTGTTATCAACATAACCACTATGATTGCTCAGTACTAGTGCTCTGGGTTTTTAAGTCAGGCTTCAAATCCCAGCTGATTCACCCTGAATTTAGATTTTTCTTTCATACCATGGCATGATTGTGACTATAATAGTATTTAAATTCATTAAATGATCTACACTTCTCAGCGCTAGCAAAATCCATTAGCTATGCTTATAGAGTCAAGGCAAATAACAGCAAGTTGTAAGCCCTGCTGTTCTCGTATCGTATGTATTTATTTACACTGCAAGTGGGCAAGCACCCAGTCGCAGTGGTATACACAATATAAACAATACACAATACAATTTAACACAATAATTACAATTAATAATAAAACATAAAATACCTAATTTTACAATACAACCTACATATGTATAGGCCCTACATAAGTTTCAATAGTCTTTCACTTTACTCTCATCTCACTCAATGTAATGGCACTATGACGCATTTCACTGACACTTTTGGACACATTTCACTGACACTATAGAACTCATTTCATTGACGCTATAAATTATCACTGATTGGAACTATTCACTGCACTGTAAAACCATAACTTCACTGACTCACCTCGCTTCACTGATACAACAGTTCAAATAAGTCAAATAATTACACCCTTATGCATACTTATAAACAGAACTGCATTTAAGCTAAACATTTCTAGTCTAAGGCCCTCTTACACATTATTTTTTAAACATTTACAATTCAAACCAAGGAAGTAACTCATCAGGCTAAATAAATACATGTCACCTTAAAAAATTAAATGTTAAATGTCACCTTAATTTTAATTTGCACTTTATACACAACTTTTTAAGTTATTCTTGAATCTCCTTAAGGAAGGACAGCCCTCAAAGACCGCTGCAGGTAGGTCATTCCAATCATTTATAGTTCTATTTAAAAATGAGAATTTACCTACATCCGTTTTCTGTTTCCTACATTTGACTTTAAAATCATGATTGTTCCTACCATAGTATGTTGGCTTTTCTAACCGAACGTTATGTGTACCCATCCTTTCTGACCTAGATATGCTCTATACAATGATGTTATTCTAGTTTTCCTACATCTGTTTTCCAAAGTTTCCCATTTAAGTTCTTTTATCGTATCATTTCCATCTTCTCTTTTACCTTTAACAAATTTAGCTGCCCTATACTGGATTCTTCCTAAGGAATTTACCTGATATATTCTATAAGGATCCCAACATGTAGTTCCGTATTCCATTAACGGTCGCACTAACGTTAGATATGCTATTTCCCTCGATTTGGGGCTAGCCTTTCTCAAGATTCTCATAATAAAGTGAAGTGCCCTCCATGCTTTACCCATAACATTATCAACATTCTCTCCCCAAGAAGGTTTGGAATTTAAATTCACTCCTAGGTATTTACAACATTGTTCTTGCGGAATTACAACACCACTGAATTCGTAATTAAGACTAGTTTCCTCTCGGGTTTTACAAAATGTTATAGATTTACTTTTAGAACCATTTATTTTCATCCTATGCATTAATGTCCAGTTATAAATTTTATTCAAGTCTGTTTGAATAGCATCCACATCTGAATTATTTCTAATCTTTCTATAGATAATGCAGTCGTCTGCAAATAGCCTCACATTTGATGTAATATTCTGGCATAAGTTATTTACAGACATCGGATTCTAGGGCAAATGCCTATTTTGTTTCTTTAGGAGAAAAGTAAAAATAATTATTAATATTTGTGTTTCATGGAAATTGAAAGGTATTCAAAGAGTTTTATAGTGCCCTAAAATGCCCTAAAACGGTTATTAGAGCCTAATTTGTTAATATTCGCCTAAAAATGCCTAACTCACTGCAAAGTTTCGCATTTTACTCTTACTTTTATAATTTATACATGCATTCACTGCGAAATTTAAGGCATTTAAAAAGTGGAAAGTTTGCTTCATACAGGCCATGAAACCACTGATAAAGGAAACAAAATGTTTTGAATCTCACGACACTCGCAATAGATTTCACCGAATTTAACATGTTTGGAGGCATAAATGCCGACAAAGAATAACCTTAGTTTTGAAGCAGGCAACAATCACAACATGTGCTGCTACCGATTCAGAGATATACTATACTATAAAAATGACTGTTTTCGGTCTGAAACCGATTAGCTGTACTGCCCTTCAGAGTGTCATAAAATCACAATTTTTGGAGAAAGAGTGTTTTTGAAATATTTATGAAAAGTCGTAAAACTGCGAATTAGTAGGGTAAACCGTTACAAAATATTTAAAAGAATGGCCCTCCTAGTGTTAACGCTACCAGGAAATGCAACAATAAGTGGAACTTTGTATTTTTGCGCCTGCTTTCAAAATGATTCTCAGTGACAAAAGGCAAAGGTTAACTGTGGAGAATTTAGAAAAATTCTGGTGGTGTACTGTGCAGATAATTATAATAAAGTCTGAGCATGGAACTGAATTTCAATAACTTAAAATGAGTAATATTGATATCAATAATCATTATTTCATTAGTTTCAATATATTAAATTTGTGCAGCTCTGTTTATAAATATAATATAGTATTCTTTTTTAATGTTTAAACATACTTTTTTGTGCGTATTTTAGTGTATAACTAAAAATTTCAGTGAAAGAAATAAGTATGATACCTTGATGCCTAAAATGCCTATTTTCATTAAAATAGAGCCTAATTTTACAAATTTTGAGCTTATTTTAGGCGCCTAAAACTGCAATTTTAGTGCCTAAAATCCGATGTCTAGTTATTTACATATATTATAAAGAGTAATGGACCCAGAACGCTGTCCTGTGGCACCCCTGAACTTACAGTTCCAATTTCCTATATTTTATGACCTACTCTAACCCTCTGGGTTCTACCTTTTAAGAATTCTTGGATCCATAGCACCATTCTTTTATCTATTCCTAGCCTACTTATCTATTAATATGTCATGTGGCACCAAATCAAATACTTTCGAAAAATCAATCACAACTGCATCGATTCTTCTGCCTCTATCTACCTCTTCAGCTAGGTCCTGAACCAGCGACGTAATTTGACTATCACATAAGAAGCCTTCCCTAAAACCATGCTGGCGGTTCTAAAACCAATCTTTCGCATTTAGAACATGACGAATATAATCCAATATCAAATGCTCCATGACTTTACATACGACAGATGTAAGGCTAATTGGTCTGTAGTTTCCGACATCTAATTTATTTCCACCTTTATGTATGGGTACCACTATAGCTGATTTCCAGTCACATGGAATAGCTGCATTGTTTATGGAAACATGAAATACACGCATTAAATATGGAATTATGGCCTCGGAACCTAATTTAAGAATCTCTGTAGCAATACTGTCTGGTCCTCGAGACTTCCGATTTTTTAATTTCGTTATTCTCTCTCTAACCCCTTTGAAGTTATTTTGAAAGTCGAATTTGGTTCACATTCATGCTCTGTGACACAACCACTCCTATCAGCGGGATTATTATTATTATTATTATTATTATTATTATTATTATTATTATTATTATTATTATTATTATTATTATACTTTCTCTGTTTTAATTTTAAAATTATTATTATTATTATTATTATTATTATTATTATTATTATTATTATTGAAAACCGAAATGAAATAGGAATTTAATAAGTCGGCCTTTTCTTTGTCATCAGTTATACTTTCTCTGTTTTAATTTATGTAAAAAAGTACTACATCCTTCACTTTTCTTTCTCCTGCGTACATAATTATAAAACTGTCTCCAGTTGTTACTTTCCATCTTCTTTTAAAATGAAAGAGTGATGGAACGGAGAAAAATTCTCTCCTGCGCGCCGGGATTTGAACCGGGTTTTCAGCTCTACGTGCTGATGCTTTATCCACTAAGCCACGCCGGATACAACCCCGACGCCGGTTAGAATCGTCTCAGATTAAGCTCCATCTCTTGGGTTCCCTCTAGTGGCCGCCCTCTGCACTACGTCATAGATGTCTATAAACGCAGGACCAAAGTCCATACATGTGTTGAGGTGCACTCGAATGAGTGACTGGTTGGCGGGATCCGACGGTATAGGCGCCATCTTAAATCACAAAGTGATTTATTACACATATATATATTTTGATGTACCGAAGTACATATGATATTTCCATGCAGATATTCTGCGTCATCATATGATGAAAGAGTGATGGAACGGAGAAAAATTCGCTCCAGCGCCGGGATTTGAACCCGGTTTTCAGTTCTATGTGCTGATGCTTTATCCACTAAGCCACGCCGGAACCCAAGAGATGGAGCTTAATCTGAGACGATTCTAACCGGCGTCAGGGTTGTATCCGGCGTGGCTTAGTGGATAAAGCATCAGCACGTAGAGCTGAAAACCCGGGTTCAAATCCCAGCACCGGAGAGAATTTTTCTCCGTTCCATCACTCTTTCATCATATGATGACGCAGAATATCTGCATGGAAATATCATATGTACTTCGGTACATCAAAATATATAAAAAATATATATTCTTTTAAAATGGTTTTTAGAAAATTTTCCTGAGCTATCCTTCTTTCACACTCAAGTTTCTTAATTAATTCGACATATTTTTCCCAATGCTCATGGCTTCGCTTACGTTTACTAAATGCGCTCCTTGTCTTTTTCTTTAAGTAGCGAATATAATTAGTGTAATATTCTGAGTCCGGATTTTCTTAATTATTTTAGAAGGTACACATTTTCCATATTTCCTTCAGTCCTTAAAAAGTCATCATGCTTTTGTCGTAGAAACGTTTGTAATTCATAGACATCGGTTTTGTTGAAGTTCCAGACAGACACTGGACTTGACCTCGGATTTACTGTGTTTTCCCAGAAGATCTCTAATAAGACACTATTGTGATCACTTATTTTATGAAGACTTTCAGAGTTGACAAAGAGAGAGACAGGTCTTAGTAGGTAAACATCTAAGAGGGCATTGTCACGTGTCGGACCATTTACTACCTGCGTGAAATCTTTACGCCAATTCATTAACAAGGGTCTGTGCATCTGAATTTGTACCTGAAATCCCGTTTCAGTTAATTTTCAGGAAGTTTAGATCCTCAGCAATTACGTTTTGGTCTTCTGATACTGTATTAAGATATTCATTTAGTTTGTGCAAAGTTAAATTGTTTATTTAATTCACTGGGTGGTCTGTAACATGCTATTACATCTAAGATTTCCCACCCATTACTTATCTGAACATTCAATATTTCAACTTCCTCATGTATCCACAGAAGATTGCTACTTATTTCAATCTTAGTACAAACGAAAACTCCCCCTCCCTTCTCATTTCTATCCTTTCTGAAGATTCTATAATCCGACCTAAAAATTTCCGAGTCATTTATGTCTTCCCTAAGCCATGATTCCGTCCCAATTATTACATCTGGATTATAAACATCGACCAAGTTCCAAAACGGAATAAGTTTATTTCTAATACTTCGGCAATTAACCTGCAGTAGTCTTAATAGGCCTGTCCTTACTTGAACATTCTGAATCTCCGTGGCACCTCGTTGTCAATGCTGGTCTCCACCTCTTGCTGATAGGTCTTCGACCGCACTGCCCGTTGGTAGTCCCTCAACCCCTCCGACCGCTGGTAGACCCTCACCCCCGCCGTCCGCTGATGGTCCTTCGGTCCTGCTGCCCGCTGATGGGTCCTCGATTCCACTGCCCCAAGCTGTAGAAATTACCCGTGCGAAGAGGGAGTACCCGCGCACTAATTTATAGAAGTCGAAGTATGTATTTATGTTCTCTATACAAATCTACATATTTTCACTGATATTTACCAAATTTTGCACACTTAACCTTCACAACCAGGGAAAAAACATAGGCTAGTACTTTAAAAGATGGACAAATCATCTCCACCCCTCGTTTCATCCCTCTGTTCACTTAACAGCAGTAAGTTAATGTTTAGTTTTGGAATATGACTGTTTAACATTTCTTTTTTTCTTAAATATGAAAAGAGAACATTTTTAGCTTACCATGATATCATTGTGTGGCTTCTAAAGGGGGAGAAAAATGCGAAGTCCTCTAATCGAAGTACAGCCTTCAATTGAACTACTCTAAGGCCCGGTTTTATCAAAACGGTTAATCTAAAGATTATGTTAAACCTAACCGTGAGTTTAACTCAATGTGCCATATTACAGAGTCACGGTTAAGTTAAACCATAGTGGAATACGATTGGTATTACTGCTAGGAAAAAAAGAAAAAAGAAGATTATCACAACTGTTTAATTGTATTTAATTATATTATACTCTTGGAGAATCTTCATTAAGAAACATCTTTGTTTTTCGATATCATAGAGAGTATCATAATAAAACCTAACGAAGACCAATACTGCATACTTCAGTATGCTTGTCGACTTAACCTCAAATAGTTTCTTAACGCTGGCTGCCAGTGTTATACTCCCAAACACAATGCAACCAAACTAAACCTTGCATGACCATCCACGATGTAACTCCATGCAGAATCAACTGAGTAATGAATTAATAATATTAGTGTGCGTATTTTTATGTGTTGTCTAGAATATTTATGAAACAGAATTCAGTCAAACAATAAAATTATTTTTATGAGTCTAGTAAAATTAGGTAATATTATTAGTTTATAAATCAGACCGCATAGTAAATCTTACCAGGAGACTGTCTGCCACACACAGTACAATGCGCAATAGGTTTATAGTAGATTTATGGACACCTTCGAAATCTGCTATTGTTTTCAATATGCCTACTACCAGAGGAAAAATAGCACAGTGCAACTAGTAACTGATGCAAAGATTCAACAGATTGTTTTCAAAAATAAAAAAATAAATCATTATCTGTTCAAATAATCTTTAAATTCAAACCCTAAATACATATTTTTGCACTTTCTCATTTTTCTGTTGCATGTTGTATTCGAGTTTCAGTTTTTCGAAACAAGGTTAGGACTATAACCCTAAATCTGAAGGTTAGGACTGTCTGCTTCGAAACCCTGAAATCTGTTTTAAAACTTATATTCATTTATATATATTTCAAAGTGTGCACTCTATTTCGAAAAATTCTTGGTTGCCTTGGTCGTTCACTAATATTGAGCACGCACTTATCGTCACTCATAAGTTCTTGGAAAACATTTGCGATATCCATGTGTATTGCGGGAACTGTCATCTTGTACTGTTGAGCCTTGAACTGCAGTTTAAACGGCAGAGAACTGCCAATCAAGTTAAACTTAAGTGAAGTCAAGATTAACTGGTAGTTAAGGTTTATAATACGAAGCAGAACGAAAAACTTCAGTTTAAACTGAACATAAGGTTTAAATGGCGTTTATAATACCGACCCTAATGGAAAAACATTAAATAAATTCAAAATTTAAATAAGAATGTAGTTTTCCAATGGATCTCTGACTATAGTGAGGATCACGTAAGTTCAGTTCCCAAACAGCAAATATTTCCGTCTTGTCAGTGTTGCCAACTGTTACCAGATATCACCACATGTAGTAAAATCACGATCCTATGTACTGAATGACTTCTTTACTCACCGTACTTTACCTTTATGTCGGAAGGTTAATCTAAATAGTTTCAATAATAATTTGTAATATATTTTCGTAGGCGAACTATATGAGAAATGGAGGAAATGAATCACATGAAAAGTGTATTGCTATGTTCTATTCTTTTATTCCTTTACATTATTATTATTTGCATTAATAGGTTACTAGATGTAAATATACAACAAAGTATAGTATATAATATAATATTCAAGCATCAAATCTGTTCCAAGACCAATTAAATTATTGTCACTGTACTTCAAAGATTCCAGCGTACATATACTTCCTAAAGGTAGATAAATTAATAACCAATTGACTTTTGGTTGGAATTCGAATGAACTTCTGATTATCTTTTGAAATTAGTAAGGAAATGGATAATACAAATAGGCTAAAACTGAAATAATAATAAATCAACTTACAAAAATAATTTTGGTCCTTAAAAGCCATAAGTAATTTCACTTCTAGACACCTTTTTTAAAGATTTCATTTGTTTGTAAATTGCTTAGTAATGTTACACTTACAGCTATTATTTTTGCAACTCCACGTCTGTCATTGAAAAAATGTATGATACATAACTGTGTAGTCTCTTTTTGGCTCTCGTGTCCTAAATTTAAATAAGAAAAAAACAAATGATTCAAGAAATGTGAGCTGGTGAAAATTAAGTACTCAGTTAATAAAATAATTACTACAAAAAGAGTATTTTATTAATTCCATACAAAAGATGGATTACACGGAACAGATGGCCAGAAATCACAGATTTATACACAACATACAGCATGAAACGATCATCCAAAAATGCTTTTTGTACACAATAACATCTTTCAAACGAAGTGAAATGGCCAATAAGTTCAATAAATATTACGCTAATAAGTAAAAGGTAAAGGTAAAGGTATCCCCGTAACATGCCATGAAGGCACTTGGGGGGCATGGAGGTAGAGCCCCATGCTTTCCATGACCTCGGCACTAGAATGAGGTGGTGTGGTCGGCACCATGCTAATAAGTAATAACTATAATTAATAATTATCTATAAGCTGTAAAAGGGAATAAAATAGTATATTGTTGAAATTAGGGGGTTATGGTTTATTACGTGTATTTATAATTTTAATTACTTTTCTACATTTAATTATATTTTAATTTCTATTAGATTAGTTGGTGGTGTGGTTGTTTGTTTTATCTGTGTACGTCAGACTATTAAGGAAAAACTGAAAGAAATATTAAATCTACAATCTACTTTATATAACAATATTTAATCAAGAACTGAATATTACTATTAATTTAATAACATAAGACCCAAAACATCTCAAGTTCCAGACAATACACATGCTGATTTTCTTTAACATGTTGGCAAACAAGCAAACTCACTACTTTTATCTTGTAATCTCATCTAAAATACAATATCTGTCTGGAGAAAATCTATCATAACATCAATTTTGAAAAGCAATTATGCAACTAATATCTTTTCGAGTTATCGACAGATACCACTTACTAGTATGATAGCCAAAATTATGGAAGAGATGATTTCATAGATTGAATTGGTTCCTGGAATCTAGTAACTAACTTTCATCTTATTGAGTTGACTTTAGAGAATTACATTCAACAAATGGACAGATTTTAAATTTTAGTCAAGATATTGAAGATATTTTAAACAGAAAACAAAACACCTTAGAAATTTTAATTTATTTTCAAGGATCATATGGCTCTGTAGATATAAATCACTTAAGGAATTGCAAATTAGGGTGTCCAAGATAAAATGTTACACTGGGTCAGTGACTTGATTATTTGATTCATTGTCACAAATATGTAAATAGAGACAGATTCATTTGGGCTTCCCACATTGTTGTTTTCAGGAATACATTTTCCAATATTAATGTCGATGATCTAACTAAAGAAATAGATCTTATGATCTCATCATTTGCAGATAATATGGTTGTCTAGAACAAAAAATCACAGTCCACAAATATTAATAAACTGAGCCAAAATCCCAACAGACTTTTTGACTCGACTTGCTCAATTAAGGGAAACTTTACTAATAAAACACAATCCCAAGTTATTTGAAAATGAATAGTATATAAGTTAACTTTAACAGATGATGTTAAGAAATGTGATACTTCTCCAGACATTTTAAAAATCATTAGCAAATGATCTGATCAGTGAGTGACTACATACAGTATTTTTTATAGATGGATCCTGTTTACCAAGCCATAATGTAGTGGTGGTGTTGTAGTACAATACCAGTATATTCCCTTTTACAGGGAATTATATTCAAACACTTGTTTGCCCCATTTTAACCGTGACAACGCTTTTTAGTTCTTTTAAACATTCTGGTTATTGTATTGTGTTTAGTGAAAGATTTTAGATAAGGACGCAAATAGCCATAGTAGCTGACGCGCCCTTTTTAAATGCCACTAACTAACTAACTTCAAACACTGACTAATTTTGATAGTGAAAATTTAGATACACTTTTAAGCTTACAAAATCTCCAGTATCAACTTCATAAATGTGAGAAGGCTGTCATACTATCAGATTCAAAATCAGATATTCTTGCTACAGTATTGGACGTAACAGCAAGAAATCTCAATATTTTACAGTGTTTTAAAATTTTAAGAAAAATGGTCGAATTACATCGACGACTGGTACTTCAGTAGATCCCTGAACTTTATGGAGTGGGAGGTAATGAGGTAGCTGAAAGGTAGCAAAATTACTGTAAGGTTATCTATACCTGCATCTTACCACACTGTTAAAAGAATAACAAGATCAGAACATGACAATGTGGTAACAAAAATCACAATGATTCTAAAGCAAATGAAAAAATTGCAATAGGCCATCTGGCATCCGCTCCACGATGGAGGAAAATCCTCAGAAGAAACCAACTAATCAGACCAAATGTGGGATCCAACCTACCCTCGAGTGCAGCTCTGAATTTGCAGGCCAACGAGTCTACCGACTAAGCTACATTGGTGGCTCTACTAAAAATATGAAGCACATGGCACTCAGATTATTAAATTGACAAAACTACACAATTATTCATCAGTTAAGCTATAAAATATAATACATAGCAAGCAAGTTAATTCAATTTAAAAGTATAAACAATTCAATCAGTTGAAATATACAGAAATTGATAATACATATCATGCAAATTACTTCACATTACAAGCATAAACAATTCATCACTTGTGGTATACAGCCTACTATTTAATTTACAGCACATACAATTCATCAGTTAAGCTATAGACCTGCAGTCTACTATTCAATTTACAGCATATACAATTCATCAATTAAGCAAAAACAAAAATATAGTACAATACATAGTAAAAATAATACACCTAATTTAATAACTGAACTTCTATGAAAATCTACAGTGGCAGTACTCATATTATCACAGGTCATGATTGTCTCAAACATTTACAAAGAACTGATATTTCAGAATCTCCCAGTGCCATTTCTGAAATCTCAATGAAGATATGGATCATTGTCTTGACTGTCCAACTTTACACAACTTTCAATCATCCGGTTAAATATTGGAGTGCAAGATAACAAATGACATCAACTGCTGAACACTGGATATTAATCAACCAACAACTTCATTACATTAAGGGGGGAAAAAAACTGAAAGAATTAATTGTATATAGACACAACACATAAGACAAGGTTGCTTCAGGACAGTAATTGGCAAGGCTCTGTTGTCTTAGGATTCTTATGTAGATTCAATTTCACCTGAAAGAAAAAAGTAGCATCTATAAGTATGCCTAATCATGAGAAATAAGAGAAACGGTTGCAGTAGTGGTGGTGGTGGTGGTGGTGGTGGTGGTGGTGGTGGTGGTGGTGGTGGTGGTGGTGGCAGCAGCAGCAGCAGCAGCAGCATGGTGAAATTAATATTGCAATGTAATATCAAAAGGTGATTTCACACCATCAACTATCTTATCATTTCAGTTGCAACAAATCTCCATTTTGTTTATATTTTCCACAAGTTGCTATGATATGCAGCACTATCCATGACAATAACGCATTACCGTAATGTTCTCAGGTCAACAACTGTGTTTGCACCCACTTTTCAACTACAGGGCCATTCATAGCAGTATGGTAGTCCTGACTTTCTTTCAATTGCATGAAAAAATTAAATCAGCACCTGCAATTAAAATTATACCTGGGCATATAATTACGTCACATGAATTCACAGCATTTAAATAAAGAAAATAAAACAGATTTATTCTTTTTTATTGCTATTAACATAACATAACATAACATAACATAACATGACATGAGATCCTCTCAAAGGCTTTCCCACGTTTTTATTTAGTCACCAATTTTTATATTTTTGTACCCTGATTTAAAAAATTACTCTTGCCAAATTTATGTAAAATATAAATCAATATAACTTACCGAGTATAAATCCACCTTTCATTCCAGCATCTAATCTTCCATCCTCATTTGTTGGTCTACGAATAACACCATTCATGTCACTGGAAACTTCACCTGGTTTATTCCATGAATAAGTGGGTGATCCTACTTAAAAACAGAGAGAGAAAAGCAATTCACATTGAAACTCTAAGAGACACTAAAATTTTAAACACGGGAAAACCGTTCAAGAATTTTATAACTAACCTCTACTTATAATATGAAACTATTAATTGCAAAACATGTTGTTCCCACCTGAATTCATGACTAGTAGTCTATATTAATTGCAATTTCGTATTCCACATAAGTGTTAACCTATTTGTTAGTAAAAAATTCAATCACTCAATGTCTCACAATACATTGAAATTTACCATTCATAAAAATACAAGTCTCATTGAAGAATACTACGGGTTTAGGGTTCTCACGCTCCACATTTCTTATATATTCTCTCAAAAACGAATAACATCACTTTCTTGTACATGTGTATAACGATCCCCTTTGCTCCATAGAAATTTCATCTCTTTCAACATTTTTTTCACTGATGATATGGATCCTCTAAATAAATATGTTTCATAATTATCATTCATATGTTCCAGAACTTTTGCTGCTGTTAGTACTTCCCCTGTAACAATAAATGAAAATTATGCCATATTTTTATACATATGACTAATATCAGAATTACATTGCATAAATCAACACAATAATTCCTGTAACTTCCCTACCTTTAGGGCCTATGCAACTTGTCGTAAATAAATCTCGCAATTGCATCTTTCGTAAAATCATCAGCATCAGTCACTGAACGTTTACGTAGTCTATGTATTCCTGGTGTCCCCTTTTGTGAATTTGTTATCACTTTCCTAGCTGGAGTAAAGCCAAGCTGCAATAACAAACAATAACCTAACACTTCTAAAAATTGTTATATCATAAAATTCATGCATGATACCAAACATTTAGAGCTATATGAATAGAAAATGATCAACATGTTAGGTTGGGTCTACGATAGGTTTAAGTAGGCTAATATTTAGGTAATTCTCCAGAAAAGCTACATCAAAGAAGGCATAATTTTATTTTGTTTAATTGATTTCTGTGATATTTACATAGCGATGAACACGTGGTTTTAGTTCAGAGCCACAAATACTTTCAGCACAAAAATCCTTTGACACTTACCTGTATATTCTAATGCACTGTTGTAGTTCCTCCCTCAAACTTGTTACTAATTACCAATATAACATGCGAGAGGTCCAGGACGAAGAGAAATGGTTAGTTTCCCAGTACATAGTGCGTCCTCATCCTCTCGAGTGTTATATCTTAACAAGTAGGCCTACTTTGGATGGGGTAGCTTTTCTGAAGAAACACCATATTTAATATTACTTAGACCAGTCATGAATGAATTATTCAGCCAGAGTTAACGTTCCTATGCTTTATAGAGTATGTTATATAGTTATTATATAAAACTGAATTATTTTTAAGCACCATAACAGGCCAACATTCATGTAATATTTGCTGGAATATCAAGTTAATAATTACAATATGACTTGTATTTCCTTCGGCCGATGTGGCATGTAAATTGTGATCTGAACGGTTAATTTAATACCAAAAGAGAAAACTGGAAATTTACTTTTGTGCTGTTTGATTATTTGTTCGTCTAATTTGTAAATGTATTTAAGCTATCACCTATTGCAGTATTACAGTATTACAGTATCTTAAATGTATTTTGTTTGGCAATATGAAATTCACTGACTTGATTAAACACCTAGGCCTAACCTAAAAATTTGTTTTGTTTGACCACAATCATGAAATTATTAGTACAAACTCCACTTTGAAATGTATGCTTAAGAATACTTACTCCTAATAATTTTGCTATTCTGTTGTAATTGCTGTCTCCGTTAGCATAATTCCTTCTTCATTATCTTCTTTCTTCAACTCATTATACATGTGAACTACAGATTTCTGAAGCATACTCTGAATGCCACACATTTTCTTCCTTGGAGGAGTCACTGCCACACTATTTCCTTTTTTTGACATTAAAAATCTAAACACGAAAAAAATTCATTAAAATGTGAAATAATATTTCTATCGATTACCCACATGCATTATCACGCCCAAGTATGTTAGGCCCTATATTTATTCGTACTTATCTGAATATTCTTGAATTATAACCACAATGCAACACATAAAATAACTATTATGCATTAATATTAATACTAATATTAATTAATTATTAATAAGTTCGAATTTCACTATCTTCCAGTAACCGACTCTCAAACCTAGTTTTATTTAGTTTTCAAGAATTCCAGTACCGACCATTATACCAACACAACAGTTACAAAGACACTACCAGTTGTAGTATTTTGTCAGTACCGAAATTCGACACGAAGTTGGCAAAAGAAAATTCAACCTTCAAACTAGAAAATCACCATAATCCACTAGCATATGTAGTAATGGGGGAAAAATTGTTAGGTTTCACCCTTAGGGTATCAAGTTAGCTGGTCTTCCCTATACTGTGGGTTGAATGGTAATGAGAAAGCTTATATGTTAACCAAGAAAGGAACTAAAATCAACATTTTCATATGAATCTGTTAAAATGGTTACAAAAAAGGAGAAATAACTCCAGCCATCACAATAATTCATTAATGGAACACCAAAATTCATTACCATCCTTCATACATTAGGCAACTTTGCTTGTAGCAGTCAATATTATTGTTCTATTCATTATTTTCTTGGACATCCAATGTCTCTTCTAACAATTGGTCTGTAATTCAAATACTGATGTGGTAACTTAATAGGTTGTATTCTTTGTACATGTGATAATCATTTCTGTATTGCTGTACTCTATTGTTTATCTCAAGTGTTTCTAATTATTCTCCGATATCTGCAGTCATTTTATAATTTCTTCTTCTGTATCTTGCAGTATTTCTTAGGAACTGAATTTCACTTCAGTCGAGAAAAAATTGAAGATAAAAAATTAATCCCTTCTATACCTCTGAAATCCACTGTGGCCATGTTCAGATTGGTTACTGGTCACAGTTGTCTCAGGAAACACTTTCATTGACTGGCTTATTGACTTTTCCTAAATGATTATAAATAAAGGAAGAGGCTATGAACATGGAACACTTGACAAATTGCGAATCTCTTGAGAATTTTGTGGATCTTACATCCAAATATCAAGAAGCAAGAAGGATTATAACTTCATTATTAAGTTCTGAGCATTAGATACACACACTAATCGAAGTATAGCTTGATATTCTGGGGTTTTTGGGGTGCATAATACAATTATGAGCTTGATTTGTGTCCACCACTGTGGAGTATCGGTTAGCATGCCTGGCTGTGAAATGTATATAGCAGCCGGCGATGGTATTTGTCACCGCAGTCTGGATCCCCTCGCCTAGCTAGGTGGTATTTGTGGACGTGATTCCAGGCGCCCCGCTAAGCTCCTACAGTCTCGGCTGCGCAGAACGAGGAAACCGGGGCAAATTGAACGCTGCACTTGCCGCCATGTAGTTGGAGAGCAGACCCATAATAGCAGTACGTAAATCACACAATTTAACGCTGTGATGATCTAAAATTGACAGATTATGACCATTTTCGATGTTTAACGTAAAATTAGGACGAAATAAACATATTCAAAGTTTCATTGATATGCGTCAGAGCATTAAAGAAAGGAAAATACATACGCAGAAATTTATAGAAAACATGCTTATACATCCATGAATAGGCCTACACAATACACATTATAGAATGTATAATTTTATGATAATCAGCATATTGTCAGGTTTGAGAGAATCTAAAATTATATTAACATACATTACTCTTAGATCATAAGATATAAAATATATGTTGTTGTTTTCTAATGCCAGGCATTTGACAAAGTCATTTGACCTCTTGCACTCCAATATTTTTCACCGATATTGTCATGGTTAGCCACTGACGCACAGATTTTGAGATGTTCTGAATCCATTTCTTGATTTGAGTTGCACAATGGACAGTTAGGGGACTGATATATTCCAATTCTATCCAGATGCTTGGGCAAACAGTCATGGCCTGTTGCCAATCTAAATGCAGCTATAGATGATTTGCGTGGTAAATCAGGAATCAACCATGGATTATGATGCAGAGAGTTCCATTTTTTCCCTTGAAATTGTGTTATCAAATTTTGTTTGTTGAAGTCTAAGTGTGTAGGTTTAATAAATCTTTTCACAGAGTAATACGTAGATTTAGTAACAGGTCTGTAAGTATATGACTTGAGGCTTTCCCGGCGTTTGATGTAGAAAAACTCTTCTCGGGTTCTCAGCCAGGTGAGTTGGAGATTAGCTTCCAAGCTTTCGACGGCTAGCTCTGCCATCTTCTTCAGGGACGAAGTCTTTGTCCCTGAAGAAGATGGCAGAGCTAGCCGTCGAAAGCTTGGAAGCTAATCTCCAACTCACCTGGCTGAGAACCCGAGAAGAGTTTTTCTAGGTCTGTAAGTAGCAGTGCTACCCTTCTTTGCTAAAGTGTCCTCATTCTCGTTTCCCAGGATTCCACAATGGGATGGTATCCATTGGAATACAATTCTTTTATTGTTTGGGGACTATTTTACCTCCGGATAATTTTACCTTAATGGTACTCATTTCATTTTGGAGTGAAAATGGCAAGTTGTAGCTGATTTAAGTGAACACCATATTTTAACGTTTTGATGGCTACTTCATTCACACACAACCCCCAGAATGTCTGGAGGACCACACCTGCTGTTGGTCGACAGGTTCACCGGACCTAGTTGGGAGATCTTGTTAATCACCAGCTTTCCCTCCTTAAGCCACTGGAGGACGATTTTAGTGCCATAGCAGGTCAGCACTAGGAACAGAAAAATAGTGAAGGTAGGAAGGAAAGTGAAATGAACCCCTACGCCTCGAATGCTCTAATACTGTCGGGGTCGAAGAAAGTAAAGAGTTCAGTCAGAGGACTGGATAGGAAAGGGTAAAGAGAGAATTAGTTATTGAATAGAGAAAAATTATACCAAATTCAGTCATTAACTCATCAAGCTGACGAGTGCTAATTGATGAGTAGCCCTCCCTTTACTTCAGCTTGTAAAATTATCCTTACTAACAGTTGTACCACGGGAAGGTAGGGATGGTACATTGGGTATTTGTCCAGATTGGTTCCTTAAAACCTTCAATGGGAAGGATTATATTTGTCCAGATTGGTTCCTTAAAACCTTCAATGGGAAGGATTAATGGCTCTCCCCCATTTTGCACCTTGATTCCACAAGTTATTATAATCAAACTCTTAAGTGAAATAAATATGTGATAATTAGTATAGACCTGTTGTTAAGTTTTAGAGAATCGAAAATTATATTACAGGTACTTCTAGACCACAGGACATAAATAATCTTGAAAAATATAATGCACAAAGGTAGCCAAATTACATTGATTTCATTCTTCAATTAATAAAGGGAATACTATCAATTATAAAAAGTACCGGTACCTAATACATTGCAAACAATAGGTAATGTGAAGATCTAAAAACTAAACATAATCACTTTATGCAAAATAAAAAAAGACATACTTTTTATTTGTGGATTTCTTTATATATTTTATTGTTATTTTAAATGGTAATTCGATAGAAGACTGGCACTTGGTTGAATATAGTAAGTATTACCAACTTTTTTTACTTCAGAGTTAAATGTTAGTGATCTTTTAGTGACTTTTACATGTTAGTTCTAGTTTTTTTATACTAGGTGTCGTCGTGATTTTATTTTAATTTGATTGGTTATAGTTGTCATTTGTTCTAGAATTTTCATTAATTTTGAATGGATAATGACGTCAGTTGTTCTTGGTTGTTTGACATGAGTGGTGTTATGTCATGTCTGATGGCTAAAGCTATTGAAAGTTTGTCATTTTATGATTTTCGTGATTTTCTTTCGATTTGATTGGTTATAGTTGTAATTTATTCTAGAATTTTCGTTAATTTTGAATGGATAATGACGTTGTCAGTTCTTGGTTGTTTGACGTGAGTGATGTTACATTGTAGATTTGTCTGCATTTGTCGAATGCGCATCATCATGCTTACGAAAAGGCACTTTCCAGTGCCAATAATTTATTTTGTGTGCACAAGGTTGGAATTTTGAAGTAAGAGAGAAAGGAAGTAATCCGTGTTCTGAAATTATTTACTAAATTTTGTGTCGATTTTGGTTTAGTTCTTTCGCTGGTGAATAAGGATTATGTTGAATGTTGAGGAGAAAACTGTTTTTCTGTCGTTTAAAGGAATTATTTACTGAATTTTCTGTAGATGTTAAGGTGTAATAAGTGTTCGAAGATAATTTCATTTAGTGTAAAGACGTGGTTTATTTATGCAAAGTTGACTGTACGACAAAGTGTTGGTTTAGTTCTTTGTTGCCTGCATGGTTTAAGTTTAGATTGCCTTAAAGCCTGCGTCATTTATACTGGAAGTGAAGTGGTTGTCGATGAAGACGTCAATGAGAATTGAATTTTATTTGATAAGGTGATAAATTATTATGTTTTGTTTTGTGTGTTTTAGTGATTTTTGGGGGTAAAGTGCGGACGAAAACTGCCAGAAAAGTACTACCAACTATGAAGATCGAATGCCACGAAACGCCAAAAAAATCAAAGGCGAAAAATTAAATATATTTTCATTTTTTTGGAGAGGTTGTTCTTCTTTAAAAATATGAATATATATTTCATTTTTCATCTTTGATTTTGCGATGTTTGGTGACATTTAGACTTCATAGTTGGCAGAACGTTTTTTGTAGTTTTCGTCAGCCATGTTGGATTTTGCCCGTCTTCTAGCAAATTACCTTTTAAATAAATAAAATAAGATTTATTATTATTGCTTGTGGAGTGATGGTACATAATTTTTATGCATATATGTAAAACAATAAGATGCCATTCCTTGCTTTTTTAATAAGATATATCTGGCAAAATGTAAAATCATTATTATTTTATAGGTGAACCCTGGATCATAAGTTCACAAAGAAGGTTTAGCCTAGCTATTATAGCTATTTATTTATTTATTTATTTTATTTATTTACTTATTTATTATCTGTATATTTATTTATCCATATATGGATTTTGAATGAAAGTTTATTATCTTGCAGATAAATTCATTTACATAATAAAAACAAAAAGTTATCTTTCCACTAATGTGTTTAACATCTGATGTGTAAGTCTAAATAATTCACTCAGTGGGATTTCTGTACAGTTTGATATACCTGTACTAACAATTAAGTATTCTTTATTGTCGTAAACTGATTGATTTTTAATGATATTGATATTGTAACAACAGAGATAATATTATATCGTACCTTTTGTAAATGGCTTGGAAAATTAAACAGGGATGGTATATCACCTTTCAAAATTCTATTGGCATTACTTTCCCAAAAATCTGTACCTTTAAAATGAGACAAACGCAATTTTACATAATATGAAGACACAAATTTGTCTCTTATTATAACAACAAGCTCGGGCTCCTTCAAAGTGAACCTGTAAAGACAGATTGTTGCCTAAGTATAAATTTTTTCAACTATGATATCTAATGTATACATATGTTACAGTTTCAGTGTAGCCTCCAGAATTCAATTTTATTATTTTAAAGCGTTTGTACTTACTTGTGAAAAGAAATTCCTGACCCTCTAAGCCACGTGTTATTGCACTTAGGTTATCGCCCCCTGTACAGGAAATCACAATTTTTCACTATTTACAAAGCACATCACTTCATAATTATGAACTATAATAATATTTACAAAACCAAAGTTCATACTATTATCACATCAATTTACATTACTTTCACACTGTTCACTAAGGACACCCGAGACAAAACAAAGGACAAGTATAATACTATCGTGTTTAGTGCTCTGTTTCTACCAGTAACATGGCGGCGTAAACATGCGCAGACTGGTTTCAATTTTGGACAGCACACCAGCGCTCTGTGTGAGTCTAGTATACTACCTATATAACGTCTTTCACGGCCGACTTGATGCTCGCTTCGCTTCTCCTTTACCGGCCTTGACAATATTCATTTTGATGCCTATGTTAAAGCTGTAATCGAGAAAATATGAAATTCCCGCCAGATGGCACCTGACTCCCAAGGTTCACCGAGGTATGTGTAATAATAGAAGACCGATTAGTCTACTGAACATTCAAGGAAAAATTCTAGAAAAAATGATTGCAAGAAGACTTCTACCAATTCTACAAATTCCATCAAAAGTACATCACGAACAGTTCAGTTTCAAGAAACATCATTCAACAATTCATCAACTTAAAAGAATCACAACCCATATCACAAATAACTTTCAAGCCAGCCAACATACAATAGCTACATTTCTGAATATAGCATATGCTTTTGACACAGTTTGGCACTTGGGTCTTTTATTTAAATTAATTAAACTGTCAATAGATGATAGCCTTATTCACCAAATACATAGTTTCTTAACAGATAGAACTTTTCAAGTCAAAATGGATGGCACATTATCAATAATCAAGAATATCAAAGCCGGAGTTCCACAGGGTTCCTTCTGTCTTAGCACCGCATTTATATTCAGTTTATGTACACGATATTCCATTGATTGCTGAATTCAATATGGGATTATACGCAGATGACACCACCTACTTCACCAGTGACATTTCAATCAACATTGCACAACGTACTATGCAAAAACAACTCAAAATATTGGAAATGTGGCTAAGAAACTGGAGAATAAAAGTCAATATAAGTAGAACTCAAGCCATCATGTTTACCAGAAGAAAGCCAAAAATACTAAATCACCTCAATCTCTTCTCCGAAGATATCTACTATAAACAATCTGTAAAATACCTCGGCATCACACTTAATAAACAACTTCGATTTCATTACCATGTTGAAGCAGCTCATAACAAAGCCTTAGCCAGATTCATTGATCTATATCCATTGTTAAAGTCACCTTACATGAGACTTCCTTTGAAAAAAAAATCCTTTACACTTCTGTTATAAGATCTCAAATTACCTATGGCTGCGAAATCTGGAGCAATACAAAATTTCAATTTATCAGACGTCTTCATGCTATACAGAGAAAAGTATCCCTAACTATCACTGGTGCAGACTATAGAACCACCAATAAACAACTACAAGACATGCTTGAAATAGAATCATTCTGCGACATTATAAAGAAATTTACAGAAAACTTTCATAAGGACTTGCTGTACCACCCCAATCCTCTGATAAGAGCCCTGGCAACAAGAGTATAAAATAACAACTACCGTCAAGATCAGTCACCTCAATTAAAAATATAAATGTTCCTGCTTGTTAATCATCTCTGTTAAAGTAAAAGCCTTTTCAGGCTGACATTTATGTACCATACATGTTCCTGTTAATTTAAAAAAAAAAAAAAAAAGTGTGTATGGCTTCTTGTACGATTATAATTAGTAATATTGCGCTTCTTTCTACTGGTATGTGAGTTTATTGTGATATTATTCAAAATGACTTATTGTTGTGTACCATCGTGTACTTCGAATAGAGAAAAAGAGTGGAGGAATAATATCAGTGGCGGCTCCTGCATATTTGTTAAGAGGAGGAAAGAAGTTATCAGTGCAAAATGACACCTTCTTGAATGAAACATGCTACAAATTAGCCTACATGCATACATATAAGACCAGATAGTGTTAGGGTTGGCCTTCCCTTTTGTATAACAATAATCTGTTTTTATAAGCTGAGTTTCCTGAATTGTCCAAAATATAATATATTTTCACTTACATTAATTGTTGAATAATTGCACAAATTACAAATTACAAGGAAATTACAACCTCGCAGCATTTTTCGCGCACACTACAGCATCACACGTGTTGGAAGAGACCAGCTACTAACACGTAACCGGAACCGTCTTACGGAAATGGGAATGAGAATCTGTTAGGAAAGCGAGAACACTGCACCCACCCACGTGGTCTGTGTTGCCACATGTACATTTTACAAGTTCAGTATCACATGCTTTTCAAGAATGTCAGTTCTTGTAAAGTCATACTACCATTATTGTTCAAAGCTGCCGGTGGCCGATTAATTTTTTATGTTAAAATAATGTAGTTTGCAGTACTTTCAATTTCAAATATATTTGTACAAAACTGATAACTTGGCTGTTGTCCTGTCTAGTAGACAATGAATGGAAGTGAATTTCAGGGGCCAAAAAGATCTGCGATACTAACGTAAAACTACTTCCTCTTTGTTTTATATAAATCCAACTTCAACTTTCAGATATCCTCGAAAATTTCAAACCATGAATAGTAGCTTATATAAAGTGCAATGAATAATATATTTTGATTTATAATTTTGAGAAAGTTTATATGGTGTCTTTCATAGCTTTGCGTTAAAACTATTTTTATTGTGTCTCCTCCTAGATGTGTCATAGCCTAGATCATAATATGATCTAGGGCTATAGTCTGGTTGAATGCAGCATCGTTAGATGGCAGCGGTAGCGAGCTTGCTGCAAGACCAGTCTGTTTCTATTTCCCGCCCATGCGCTGATTCAGGGGAGGATCTCCTCCCTATCCGTTCATTTACTTGCTTTAAAACTCTGCTTCTTTCTCTGACCGCTAGCGCGCTGTTGTCTATGTGTGTTAACTGCAGTAAAGGAGGAATGGATTGACTTTCCTCTACACAAACAATCTCGCATCCTTCTCACAGTTTTCCAGCAGCACATAAGTGCGCGTCGTTTAAAACTCGATCAACCGAGGTTTTCTTATAGCTGTGAACTTAAAAATTATCGAATCTTCCTCGAATTTCAAGGCATATATTTAATTTGGTATTTACTTTCAAAAGAAGAAAATGTGAGGAGGACGTTCCTCCCTTCCCTCCCCCGAGGAACCGCCACTGAGTAATATCATTCCACGAATTTTCGAGTGACAGGGAAAGATGATTATATGTCGTGACCAGGTTATTGTACGAAATGGGAATATAAAAATTGGAGTTGTATCCTTCGAAGAGGTGGAAAAATTCAAATATTTTATTTTAGTAGGTTTTTTACGACGCTTTATCAACATCTTAGGCTATTTAGCGTCTGAATGAGATGAAGGTGATAATGTTGGTGAAATGAGTCCGGGGTCCAACATCGAAAGTTACCCAGCATTTGCTCATATTGGGTTGAGGGAAAACCTCGGAAAAAAACTTCATCCAGGTAACATGCCCGACTGGGAATCGAACCTGGGCCACGTCTAGACGCGCTAACTGTCACACTACAGATGTGGACAAAAATTCAAATATCTTGGAGCAACAGTAACAAATATTAATAATAATTTATTTATTTAATCTGGCAGAGCTAAGGCCAGTAGGCCTTCTCTTCCGCCCAGTCAGACTCTAATTCTAATTTAATACAAATGACACTCGGGAGAAAATTATAAATGCAGAATAAATATGAGAAATACCTCTTAATATTCGATTGAGAAGCTTTTATTATCTAGGCTGCTGTCAAAAGATCGAAAAGTTAGAATCTATAAAAACAGTTATATTACCAGTTGTTCTGTATGATTGTGAAACTTGGACTCTCATTTTGAGAGAGGAACAGAGGTTAAGAGTGTTTGAGAATAAGGTTCTTAGGGAAATATTTGGGCTAAGAGCGATGGAATTAGAGGAAAATGGAGGAAGTTACATAATGCAGAACTGCACGCATTGTATTCTTCACCTGACATAATTAGGAACATTAAATCAAGACGTTTGAGATGGACAGGGCATGTAGCATGTATGGGCGAATTCAGAAATACATATAGAGTATTCGTGGGATGCCAGAAGGAATAAGACCTTTGGGGAGGCCGAGACGTAGATGGGAGGATAATATTAAAATGGATTTGAGAGAGGTGGGATATGATGATAGAGAGTGGATTAATCTTGCACAGGATAGGGACCAATGGCGGGTTTATGTGAGGGCGGCAATGAACCTCCGGGTTCCTTAAAAGCCATAAGTAAGTAAGTAAGTAAGTAAGGGAAACATGCGAAAATGCCTTAAAATGATTTCACGCCAAGACTTTGTTCCTAAAGCAACTCTCCATCTTCAGTCGTTTGTAGTTTACATTTCAGGGAAGAAGATTATTCTAATAATGGGAAATTTAGACTATTAAAACCAAATGCTGTGCCAACAATATTCCCTCATTGTCCTAGGTATAAAGTGACAGATATTAGAAGACCATGACGAACAGTTACTAAAACTGATCTCCCTCCACCCAAGAAACGCAAATCTTTTAGTAATACTGATTTAACACTATTTGAACAAAATGTTCTGAGTGGCTCAGCATCAGTTAATGACATTCCCTTCTTGCCAGTTGAAAATGACCATAAAGCGACGCAAACGGACGTTGTCAACTTTGTGGCGCTAAAAATAAATAACAGATTGCATGTGAAAATTACACAGCTTAATCAGGTGTTACAAGAGAAGCAAGATGAGATAACTAAAACAACTAAAAAACTCCAACTAATTGAAAGAGATCAGTTACATAAAGAACTGGAAAATGTATGGAAAGAGGCCGATGAAGGCAGTATTCATGCAAAATTGATTGTAGATCAGCTGCTTAATAATCGAAAAAGAATACCAAACAAGAATATATTAGAAAATTTGTGTTCAGAAATTGAGCCGTTACTGTGTAGATGCCCTCTCTTGCAATGACAATTTGTGATGAAGACGGCCAAAAACGACTTGCTAATATCATTACTGTGAAATTTGTTAGGCCACTTCTAGATAACATTGCAGCAGGTTTAACTGAAAAGCATGTTCCTTCGAAGAATGCGGCTTATAATCCACTCAGTCGCAAAATCGTGAAATTATGATTCTTGAATCTGCGATATCAAGTGGAATGTGTCAGTGTAGTGAGTGAAATTATAAAACTTAGTACAAGTTATTGTAAATAATTACCCATGTGATTACTTTGAAACATCGCAGTTTAGCCTAGGGGTGCTATTCATTGAATGAACTACAAAATTACGCCTCTGTCATCATGTTACTTAAACTAAGCAGGTTACTATATTACCACAGTCTACTATATATAGTCGCGAAGCTTGAGGTGATTTTTTGCAAATCTCGTGATAAAGCGCTCCATGCGGTTAGCAACTAGAAACAATAGACTGTCCACGGTCGACTTTGGACTGTGTCGTATTTCTATCGAGTGCTAGCTCATTGCATATTTCCCTTGGTATTTCACATTGATGCTTGTGAAATGTTCGTTATTGGTTGTAATGAAAATGTTAAGGCAATGGTAAAGTTTAGCGGTCCCTGCTTAGGTCGTTATTGCACGCATGCAAGTACAACGGGATTCAAAAGCACTGCCATAATAAAAGAAGGCTGGCGGTTTTATGTATGCAATTGACGGCGTAGTTTACGAAGTCGACACTAGAGTGGCATAAAAAGCGCAATTATATTAATTTGTTTATGATTATATTTACACAATGAACGTCTGTCACTTTAACCTCTCCTTTAAATGTCAGTCGACTGTTCGAACCCTGAAATTAAATTATTATTTATTATAGGTACATAAAAAGCGCAATTATATTGTCTATGAATATATTTACACAATGAACGTCTGTCACTTTAACCTCACTTTAAATGTCAGTCGACGGTTTAACCTCTCTTTTAAATGTCAGTCGACGGTTCGAACCCCGAAATTAAATTATTCTTTATTATAGATATAATACAATTGCTCTAAAAATCTAAATAAAGTGTATACAGAATGAACTTCTCCCTTTAAATCTCAGTTTACAGTTTGAACCAAGTGACGGCTATATTTTCCGAGTTCGGGCCCCGAAAATTAATTACTTTTATTGAGGGTATAATTCAATTGCTGTAAAAATCTAAAAACTTGTATACACAATGAATAATGAATAATACACAATAATGTAATAAATTTAATTAAATTTCGGGTCTCGAACTGAGAATATATAATCGCCCTGGGTTGAAACTGTAGACTGATGTCTAAAGTGAGAGGGTAATTTTGTATATATATATATTTTTTTTTTTTAGGTTTTTCCAGCAATTGTATTATATCTATAATAAAACAATAATTAATTTTCGGTGCTCGAACTCAAATAAATATAGCCGTCACTGGGTTCAAACTGTGGACTGAAGTTTAAAGTGAGAGGATAATTGTGCATACTTTTTTTTTTTCAAGCAATTGTATTATACCTAGAATAAAGGATAATTAAATTTCGGGACTCGAACTGAGGAAATATAGCCGTCAGTGGGTTCCAACTGTGGACTGACATTTAAAGTGAGAGGTTCATTTTCTATACATGTTTTTAGATTTTTCCAGCGATTTCATTATACCTACAGTACATAGGGGTTCACAACCAGAGTGGACCAAGTTCATCTGGAATAGTTCTGAGATATTGAGTCTTCATTCACCTTCCATAGGAAATGCTGTCCTCTGTGGAGTAACAAATGAGTTCTGGACTTTGTTTGTTATGACAATGGATAAATCTAAGTTTTCTTCATCCGAGATTGTATTACTCCACAAACTGATCACGGGTGGACTTGATCAACTCTGGTTCTGAGCCCTTCAAATAATAATTAAATGTCGGGATCGAACTAGGGAAATATAGCCCTGACTGCGTTCAAACTGAAGACGGATATTCGATGGAAGCGAATGTGACTCTGGTGTAGCCAAAAATAATAATTAAATATCGGAGATCGAACTTGGCAAATATAGCCCTGACTGGGTTCAAACTGAAGACTGATATCAATGCCTTCTCGATCTAGACCAAGGGCCTGTTTCTCGAAACTCATGGACTACCGTAATAATATTAGTCTGCACAGTAGTAATATTAGTTTATTAAATAAAATTTTTACAAAGTCTGTGTTTCTAGAAACTACAAGGGTAAAGTAGTAGTTACCAGTTCACAGACTAGTAATATTGTTCGATTTCACCAGTTCATAAGTGATTCTGTTTCTCAAAATGCTGATTTAGTTGATTATACTAGTATTCAACAGGAATATTGCTACAAGACTCTAAAGATTGGATGATTTCTATATTATCAGTTACCAGTGACAACCTTTCTCAGATAATCAAAAGAAAATATTGTAGTTATTTTTTTAATATGTGGTTTACTGGTTGCGATTCAAGTGATGAAGTTGTTGTGAGAAGAGCTAAAACTATATCCAGAAAGAACAATTATTCCATTATGGGAGCACTGTTTAAATATAATGAACAGATTAGATAAAGTGCTGAAAAACTTGAAGAGTTGTTAAATATAGTGGGACCTGCCATAACAAGACAAACAAATAGAAGTCATGCATTATGAGCAAAGCTTCAAATACAAGTTGCTCTACAAATTAGAATGTTGATTTATTTTCCAATGCCATCAGATCTTTCTGTCCTAGACCAGCAACACTTGCAGAATTTTTTCTTAATAATCTAATACCAATTCATCAACTGCAGTAAATTTTGCTGGCTTCCCTCCTCCACTGCCAGTTCTTCTGACACTGTCAACTTTAGCCTACAAATTAAATATAAAGCTACACTAATTTATGAATAGATCAAATGTAAAGCTGAAAAAAAAAATAGCGAATTTTTCATCAAATCATATTAAGTGGCATTCATGTCGGCAGTAGACCCACTGGCTACATAATATGTTCATATTATGATACTAACTGTGAACTTGAATTTGTACTTGTCAAAGTTGCTTTCTTAACGTATGCATAATCTTTGTTCTGAGGTATCAGTTCCATAGCCTCACACATTACAAACATTTTTGTCCATTGGTTTACTTTACCATTTTTGTTAATATGCTTTAAAAAGCACCGAATAAATTATCCTTTGATTCATTAATCATATTCACTGTAGTTGATTTACTTTAAATTGATGGCATTTCAGCACATTTATCTTCTTTAATTGTAGGTAGAAAATTCACCACTTCTATGATATTAGTTACGTCCTCTGGTAGATAGTAGATAAATATAATTCAATACAACCCAATATAGTAAGAAACAAATAAATAATACAATTAAAATGTTTATTTAATGTAAAGTGTGCATAAGTTCCATTTGTATGTTGCATAATATGTTGCAGGTATAATTATAAAACTGTGTTAATTTTAATTCAGCATGTTAACATAACCTGTTTGCATCAACATTTTAAGTTGAGAACGAAAGCTATTTTGAGATTTAATAAAGAAGAATATATTTAGGATAGACTTCAGAACACAATTACCATCCTTACTTGTAAGTAGAAAATTCACCACAGTCTCTCCTATGAAATGTAGCCTACATAGGTTAGGCCTACCGTATATTACTTCCCCTTGTAGATAGTCGATAAATACAATTCAATACAACTCAGTATCGTAATAAATAAGTTATTTAAAATACAAATTGAAAGTGCGGAGTATCATACGTGACATTATGCTTAATTATAATCAGTGGCGGCTCGTGGGTATTGAATTCAGGGGGGGCTGCATACAAGAATAAACCATGCAACGTACCTTATTTAAAGATTAGTTCCATGCACCTTGTCTTGTAGGTTGCAAACTTTTGAATCATCTTCTTATTAAAATCCGATATGTCGTTTAACATAGTCTTTACAATGGGAAACATAGCTAATGTGGTCATCGGCCCAGGTCAATGGCATTTAAATATGTTTAAATGAGACAGGCTCATGTCAGTAGATGTACTGGGATTTAAAAGAATCCTGCGGGACAAAATTCCGGCACACCGGCGACGCTGATATTACCCCTGCAGTTGCGAGTGCCGTGAAATAAACCATAATTTAATTTTTTATATCCAGATTTGAACCTTAGAAATATCTAACTGGCGATGTTGTAGTTGGTTGTATAATATATCTATATGATACATCAAAAAATGAAAAAAACTGAGCCAGAAATTTGAATTCAGGATTTTCAATAGTACGCACCAGGGCGCTTGCCTCATTTATTGTGATGTTGTTAGATGTTTCAGATTCCATTATGGTTTGAAAACATTCTAGCAATGGCTCCTTCTTCTCATGAACAACATTTACTGCTCTTATTTTAAAACTCCATCTTGTTGCCCCAGCTGATGGAATTGTCTTTGAAACACATTAATCTAATACAGACTGTGTGGAGATCGAGAGAAGAAAGCAGGGATACTGGATAAATCAGCAAAAAATATGAGCTTTGTAGGCTGTTTTGTTTTGAGATTCAACTGATGGGCACTTAATTTTACATTTCTCCTGAATTGTTAATACTGAACTGAATAGACTGTAAATATTGTACAGAATTAAACACTGTCGCACTTGTTAACTCACAACATTAAAGAAAATGTATTTAAAACTGCGCGCTACTGACAAACAGAAGTTTGACTCTGGATTCACGGCGAGGGCAGCAGGGGAGGAGTAAAAGTAACGCGCAAAGCATCCGAGACGGGACTTGTGGCAGTGGATTCACCAATCTCAATCGTTGTGTTTGGCTTCCGTTGCTTACGGGATTATACAAGCTGGGCATAGCTAGGCTCTGAGTCATGACAATTTCTGCCGCTTTTGCCCTATGAAATGAAATAGTACCATTACAAAGCATTGTGCATGTTACTGAGATTCCATATTACAGTGTTATTTGTTTGTTCTGCTAAGTTAATTGGAAAATTGTCTGTGTTTTTGTGAAGAACTCTGTACCAACAGGTCGTATCTTTATAGGTTAAGGTAAATGTCAAAGTTCTCTCATATAACAAGCAATGCTATGTTAAAAGTGGCGAATTGCATTTTCCGACTCTCTGACCCGAAATTTAAAATAATTTCATGCATTGTTTCACTAAAAGCATTACTGATATGGCCTAATTGTGAACGACGTGATGTAAACATTGAAGAATGTTGTTACTGTTTTCACTTTCTCTTTTAGAAAATACCGACAAAAGTAATGAATTATCTTCATGCTGTACTTATTAGGTAATTAATGTGTATTTGTCTGTATTTTAGACCTGTGAACGTAATTAAAGAACTGAACAAGGTTAGTAATTAGGTAATGCACCTCAAACTGTAACTAAAATATGTTATCGAAACAAATTATATCTGGAATATCTAGTTTTATTATATACTGTAAAGGCATGTGTTTGTAATTTTGTGAGTTATGTCTAGCCTAATTTCTTTTTCATTACCAATACATTAATTTAGATTCACAGGTGTTGATGCAACTCTACTTATGTTAGGATATGAAGTAACGAAGTACTTATTCAAATCATTTGCTAAAAATTAAAGAAAACTGTATGTGTTCGACTCATTCCATCGTCATTTCTTCTTATGTATGAACCACGTTGTTCTAAAAAGTGCTACAATAAATGAACACTATAGACAACGTGATGGAACAATTTACAAGTTACTGTTAAAAAACATTTTATTGCTATACATTGTTTCAAAATGTATTACATATTTTTACATTTCTATAAGAGGTGCATAAATTATTTCAGCATATTTGTAAATTTTTCAAAATTAATTCTTCTAATTAATACCATACAGTAATGAAATAATATAGCCTACTATATTGATTTTATACTAGTAAATTAATCCAATTTCACAGTGTTGTCTTTTGTATTGTGGTTCATAACAATTATAACAGTATGTACGTGGAAATGTTTTTAAAATAATAAATTCTAGCTCATGATTTTAAGTGGTCGTTTCAATGGGAGGTTATATTGGAAAGATGATCACAAATGGATCTGCAAGATACAGAACTGAATATAAGTGAGTGTTCCGTTGAAAGTGAAAGTGAAAATTTCGTTTTACAAGAGCGTAGGCGTACACGCACTGGCAGCACCAGTAGGAGGAAATGTTTTCACCACTGCAAGAAAAAATCATTAATCATTGCGTATTTTTTTAAAGAGAGGAAAAGTTAGGCCTTCTTGCAAATGCGTAATTATGAATTCAAGGAAATTAAAGATGTAATTAGTTGCAATATCTTATTTAATAACATTGTGAAGCGAAATTTAAAATTTCCGGAAATGTTTGGTGTATGAAAGTACAGAGCAGACAGTCCCTCAGTTTATATGTAATATGTTTTAATATCAAGAATGACAGCCTTTTATTGTAATATAATTGAGCGAAAGTAGAAGTTTGGAAAAATATTACGAAGCATTTAATAAGCAATGATGAGTCCTTTAAATGTCCCAAATGTCAATGTCTTTTAAGTGTTCTGCTATGAAATAGGGCAGAATGCGCTCCGAGCGGCGGAATTGGCATTACGAGGGAACCACTTGACAACATAAAAACGAGACAAGTGCCACAAATGTCTGAGGGGTGCTGAGACTGTATAATAAATGTATTTCACAACATAAAACGAGACCCCAAATGTCTGGGGGTGCTGCAGCTCCGCAGCCCCCCCTGATTATAATGTATAATTGCGGATATAGAAATAACTTATAAGGTAAATACAGTAAACATAACCTATAATTCCTATATGGTATCATAACGTAGTTATGGAATGACGGAGCATTGGAGAACATCAAAATTAGACAGAAATGGTCTTAATTTGAACTGAGTACATTAAGCATTCCTGATATTTTCTGGAAATGCTTTATCATTGTCTATAACTAGTAGCCTACATATGAAGATTTCTTAACACAAATGCTTTCTTTCGCTGTAAAAAAATTATTCAGCAATATATTAATACAGTGGTCTGTAATTTGAATAATTGTGCTATCACATTCACATTCGACATGACAACATAACCTTGTAAATCTGGTTGCTTTGAGGTCGCCTTATTGCAATACAGCTGTCATTTAGTCAAGTGTCCGAAGACCAATGAAGCATCACTCATAAAGCAATTAAGCCAAGAAATAATGGGGCTAGGGTGGCCAGTTCCTGTTCCCTTCCATTGCATACATCACTGACTACTAGCGCTGAGGTAGTTCTGGTGATTTCGGAAGTGAAAACCGTTCAATTTATTTTTTGTGGAAATGCATTTGATCTTATAAGCAATGCATAATTAAAATCTAAATTAACCAAACTAATTCGTATATCCAAGGAGTATGTGCGCTAGTTTAGTCCTAGTAACATATTTAACTAATCAGACTTCAGATTGAAGTACCGGTACTGTATGAAACGAATAAATGCAATTGATGTGTAAATAAATTGCCTTTACAAGTCGTCATACGTGACGTTATGCTTAATTATAATTGCATAATTGCGAATGTAGAAATAAAGTAGTGATAGAGTAAACATAACCTATAATTTTAAAACATCAAAATATGCGTGCGATGCTATTGAAAATTATTGACTCATGCATAAATGAATGTACAAGAATTTCGTAATGAAGCACGCTTCATTTCATTTAATTACAATATTAGGTACTGTAATACTAATGAAATCTGTATGGTAAATTTTTTGGTAATATACATCTCGTTTTTAATTCTAATTTTGTATATTATCAAAAATGTATTATTTTCAATGCGAATGCGACTCTGCTGTACCCAAAAATAATAATTTAATATCGGGGATCGAGCACATATTGCCCTCACTGCATTTCATTTAATTACAATATTAGGTACTGTAACAGTAATGAAATCTATATGGTAAAATTTTTGGTAATATACATCTCCTTTTTGGTTCTAATTGTGTATATTATCAAATATGTATTATTTTCAATGCGAATGCGACTCTGCTGTACCCAAAAATAATAATTTAATGTCCGGGATCGAGCAAATATTGCCCTCACTGGGTTCAAACCAAAGACGTTGGTTCAAACTGCAGACATATTTCGCAGAACGCGACTCTGGTGTAACCAGCGAATAGGGATCATAAAGAATGGACACTGAGCGAATTTTCCTGTGTTTTGTTTCTCTGTGCTCCAGCGGTTAGTTCCACTTTTAAGCGCTAGAGGTTAGTGTAATCGAGCATACGCTAAGATGATAATTGAGAACAGAGTTGAGACACAGGATCCAAACATCGCCAACCTTATTGCATAATCCAGTAACGCTTTGCTTCAAATAAATTCAAGTTAACAGCTTTTCCCTATTTCTCAGTGACAAACTAGTTGTAATAATAATATTTTATATTTCAGATATCATAAATTATATTATAAAATAATATAATACATTATAAAATTAAGTATCGAATTCGTTTAATATTTGTATATAATATAATATAGATATATGGTTTTACTTCTCGTAAGAGTTTTGTTTTTCCATTTTCAGCGCTATCAAATCATTACATATTTTAATTGTTGTTGGGGTCAACGTCTCAACTCTCATTATAAAGGAACTCTAGTCTAGACATTACAGTTAATGACAGATTTATTATTTTATGGATCCAATTTATTTTATTTGAGTACATAATGTACCTAGCTAGATGTATTAATTATATGTTATATTTCCGCTGTGTCGACTGCTAGCTGGTGTGATGTCAGCGCCAACTCTAGGGAGAAAGCAGAATCTGACGCTCTAGCTGGCTTGAAGGTCATTGAAATCGGTCCCGCTACATCAAAGGTACCGACGCGAAGTGTCCATTCTTTATAATCCCTATTCGCTGGTGTAACCTTCGTAAACTACGTCCATAATTCCAAAGATGAAACCCTTAGCCTTCTGTTATTTCCGTCATCCTTTTGAGTCACGTAGTACTACCGACAAGACAATTAACCGCAATCTCAAGTTCGAGGCACTAGAGGCATGTATAATCGCAGTTTTGCTATACGGCTGCCAAACTTGGACACTGACCGAGAGACAACGCTCAAGTATACAAACATGCCAGAGGAAGATGCAAAGAAAAATACTGAGCACCACGCTACGAGACAGAATGACTAACGAAACACTACAAAGACTGACGAACACTACTGACGCAGCAGAACTAGCAACGGCAACGAAGTGGACCTGGGGGGGGGGACATGTGGCGAGACTACATCAGACAAGATGGACCCATGCAGTCACGATGTGGGACCCCTACGTCGGAAAGAGAGGACAGGGAAGACCACGGCTCAGATGGTCTGACATGTTTACCAGAGAGGCGGGGAAACAATGGTCGAGGACAGCAAAGAACAGAGTTTTGTGGAGAGAACTAGGGAAGGTCATTGTAAATAGGTGACGTAATCAGTGTTAAGATATTGTAAATAGTAAATTCAGTATTAGTGAAAGTGTGAGATAAGTTTTGTAAATAGTAAAGTCAGTGTTGAAAAAGTGTCAGTTAAATAGTCTAAATAGAATCAGTGTTGTCAAAGTGCCAGTGTCAGTATAATGTGTGTAGTGCAAGGAAAAAAATGAACAAAGAACAGTGCGGAGGCTAGTTAAAGTTGAACAGGATTATTAACCATGTCACAAAAGTAGTATACACGACAAGCTCGCCTGGATTGGCTCACCAAGCGAGTACACTTGAGCCACCCCTGTCGAGGGGGTTCTAACCCCATCACAGAAGGCCTGTGCCCAACATGGGACATCATGGCTAATATTCATTCATTCATTCAAGTACTTCCTTTCCAAAGATTGTCAATTCCATTGTTATTTTCATGCGTGCAAGAACGACCTAAGCAGGGACCGCTAAACTTTACCATTGCCAATGTTAATGGCTAAAATATAATAATTGGAATAATAATATAGGACAAGGAGGAGACGTTTGTAGTGCTATAAATAGTAGCAACAGTAAGAGAAAGAGGCCAGAGTTATCCTTTTTCCGATTTCCGAAAGATTCAGAAAGGTTCCTGGGTTTCCACAAGAATACTGTGCAGAAACAAAACTCTTAATTTTGAAGTTCTTTGTGACTGTTAGAATACATTATGTCCTTAAATTTCACAATGAAATGTTTCAGTCTAACCGAAAGGACATTAGATACCAGTTAAAGTTCAGGCTGCTAAATTTCCAGAGAAATAAAGGTTAGGTCTACTTTTTTTTTTTCAGAGGATATATTTTTAATTGTAGCTATTAATTGTGTTATTATTTTTATGTTATTTTACTAAAGACGTAGAAAAATTAAGTTTGTTTTAATGAAATTTATTGATCACGTTTTATTTTCAATTCTGGTGGGATTATTATTGCTTAGGCCTATTTTTTTTCAAAGGATATTTTTTAAATTATAGCTGTTAATTTTGTTGTTATTTTTATTTATTGCTTTAGTAGAGACGTAGAAAAAGTCTGTTACAATAAAATTTATTGATCACGTTTTATTTCCAATTCTGGTGTGATTATTATTGCTTAACCACATCCCACTTTGTTAACTACGTAAGCCTACACTACAAGTACCGGTACACGTAAGTTACTCTATTAATTCATATTTCCATTATTATTGTTGTAAAGGGAAATGCAAATTAATATTTATTGTTTTCATAGTTAATTATCGCTATAATCTTGAATGAGTGAAGCTATTATAATAAATTTCAGTTCGTTTTGCACAAACAAAAATTATATTAACTTATTTCTTGCAGGTATCTTCGAGTTTATGGTGGAATTTGATATACTTCATTAAAATAATAAATTAACTTTATGCATTTAATATTTCAATAATGGAAGGAAGGTGTTAATTTTTCCAAAAGAACACGACAACGAAAGTGTAACATATTTTGTCGTCTGCTAGGAGAGAGATCTGCGATGATGAGGCGATAGTAGCGATCCTAGTGGTGGGCAACTACCCATGTTTGCATTTTTACTACATATTGAGCTTCGCGACTGTATATAGTAGACTGTGGTACTACCTTTCTGTTGTTCAATTCATACACCGTACCTTTTCGGAAATAATGAAAGAAAAAATATATTTTACATGAACACTGTAGTCTACCCTTTTCACTTATTCATTTATTATTATTATTATTATTATTATTATTATTATTATTATTATTATTATTATTATTCCAATGAATTAAGGTACTATATTATCTTCCATTTCCCTGACTTCACAATGTAATCATTTGTAAGTAGGCCTAACTTATCTCTTTTTTTTTTTAAATATATTGACGTTGAAATGTTAGGATTTTTACTAAACCAAACAGCAGTCACAATACATGATTAATACAAATGTGCGATTTTTCTTGTAAAACTTGCAGCGGTGGAATAAATATCTAATAGGCCTGCTGATTAACCTGTTACTTACAAATGGCTTTTAAGGAACCCGCAGGTTCATTGCCGGCCTCACATAAGCCCACCTCCATCGGTCCCTATCCTGTGCAAGATTAATCCAGTAGTGGGCAGTAATAGCAAATGCTATGATATTTTAGTGTGTGTAAACAGTTTTTAAATTAGAAGTTAGAATTAAATTAATTAGGAAGTTAGACTGCAATATATGTGATTAGAAATGGCTTTAGAATTTGACCATTTCCCATAACATAAACAAATATCTCAGGAATCTCAAGAACATGCGCATCTGCTCTCCCCGATCCCCATTTCATTTTTAGTAATGTCTGAATCTCGCTCCCCTGAGGTGTTTTCTGTCGTCACTCATGACAACATGTCAATTTAATGAAAACATAAAGTAAAATTTTCGGTACACCATGCAGTGATAATTGTACTTTATCACAACGAATAATTGTAGTAATTATTATTTATTCATTTATTACTCGTAATGTCGTTATTCTAATATTTGATTTGGCTTGGAGGATGAGGGGAGTACGTTACACTAAAGTCGGCACGCTCAACATTAAAATCGCATTGCTGCGTATGTTGTATCTTAAATAATGCAAATCGTATATGTGTCAATATTCAGCAGTAATAATTAATCATTGTCGTGGAATATTTCGCACTATAAATGATGATGGTAAATCATACTCTTTTCCTCGAATAACGCTACTGATTTCCTTAAGGCAAGACAAGCTAAGAACTATATTAATTTGATGATGATGATGATAATAATAATAATAATAATAATAATGTCTGAAAGTAGCAGAAACCGGTAGTTCACTTTCAGCAATTATAACAAATTAGAGGGAACGAGATCTGAAGGAAAAACACAGAACTGAAAACAATCAACTTGCCAAAGTAAATGAACCGTATGAAGAATGTAGTTTGGAAGCAAAATTTTTAATTCAACAAATTCAGACTTTCTGGAAACAAAATTGTAACATCCATTAAATGACGCAGAAAATCTGCATACTGATATTTAACCACTTCCCTTATTATCCCGAGTTAACTCGGGTTGCTAACATGTGTCAAAATTTATTAACCCGAGTTAACTCGTTTGAGTCCCATTGTCTACTTCATAGTGATTTTTTAAGTATGTAAGAAAATTAGTGATGTACAGTGATTCTGCAATATTAAATGACCTCTTTACGAAAATAAAAAATATGACACTTTTTTTCACAAAACTGGTAAAATAAATAGTAAGGGAAGAGGTTAACAAGTCGTAAATAAATCTCAAATAAGACTGTAATATGCTTGGCATATTTATAATTTTCGTACTCGATCAATAATGCACAATTAATTAAACCATTTTCACGATACACAATGCTTAGTAATGGAACTATTCATCATTTCTTAGTACAGCAAAGCGAACCTAGCGGCAGAAATTGTCATGACTCTCAGAGACAACGGTTTTAACCGTTGCTTATGAAGTTATGAGATTATACAAGCTGGTCATGAAATTCTGATTTCATATAAAGCCATAATTAATAGAGTTGCCATGAAGGAATCGAGGCCTTTATATACAAATGGAGAATCAACTTGTCATGGACGAGAATGGAAAAAAGACGTCTGACGAGCATATGCCATCTCAGGTACAAGTTTTAAAGGTACTATTAAAATTAGTTAATTTTTATGATTTGCAAATTATTATTCAAATGCACACTTACACCAGGTAGGTAGAGAGGGAAGCATGGTCCGTTAATGTCTTGAAGTTCATTGATCTTTGTATATTTTATAATTTCATGTCTTTATGTAAGTTCAAATATTGAAAACGATATATAACAGTAATTTTCTATTTTTTTTGTGTTTTGTGTGAAACTTTTCAAGGAATTATTAATTATATGAAACCACATTGTTGCTACAATGATGTTACCGCCCATGTCCGTGTATGCGTATTGAAATGATTTATATTGTGGGTTATCTATTTAATGTGAGCTATGAATTACCTAAACTTGTACGTAAACATCATAAATGAAATTACGTATATAATGTGCTCTACATCACTTCTAACTTAAGAAAAAATACATACCTTACCAATATAAAAATATGAAAACCAAAGACAAATGCAATATATAAAAGAAACCTCTTGCCTTTTATAGGCCACATATTTACATGCACTACTCTCGATCAGGATAAATATGGGTTAGGAATAGTAAAGATTAAATTAAAATAAAAGTTAAATACGATATAAGAAAAGTACACAATTATATTAATCGAGTTTTAAACATATACTGTATTGTAGTAGAGTAAACGCAAGAAGAGTTTGCCACGGAAAGCTGCGCAAACTTTCGGCAACGTTCGGGTACACTCGGCCTCGCTTCGATTGACAAGCTGTTGACAGTTCAGTTGTCTGCTGGCTTGACGTTTCGAGCGAGGTTTATCATAGCGCGTGTGGCGTAACGTAAATCTACTGGGTGTTCATTTCAAAGTGTGTCATGACGTCACTGTTGTTGAGTCACCGATTTGAAGCGAGTTTCAGCTTATATGTCAGAGAAGTTGCCTATTATTCAAGGCGGTCAATTGGTATTAGTTTATTAGGAAAATATTCTGCATGTGTTGCTGGTCTAGGACAGAAAGACCAGATGACATTGGAAAATAATCAACATCCCAATTTGTAGAGCAATTTGTATTTGAAGCTTTGCTGATAATGCATGACTTATATTACATGTCTTGTTATGGTAGGTTCCACTATATTAAACAACTCTGCAAGCTTTACAAAATTCAAATCATGGTTTATTTAACGATGCTCGCAACTGCAGAGGTTATATCAGCGTCACCGGTGTACCGGAAGTTTGTCCCACAGGAGTTCTTTTACATGTCAGTATTCATAGCATAGACTTACTAAATAACCGCTAGACCGCTCACTGGCGCTAGTGTTATGTTCCCAAATTGAACTGTCGACGAGCGGCCATTTGTTTGGTAGAGCTGAATAAGTATGGTTCTTTCGTGTGCTGCTTTTAATTGCAGTAATGCACACGGATGTAACGATAAAGAAGGAAGGAATGTTATATTACACTGGTTAGATAATCCTTAATTTTTACGACGATTTTTTCTCCATATTATGTTACAGAAGACAAACTATTGTATTTGCCATGTGACTCTTTATACTTCAAGTTTCCTCTGAGTAAAAATTCCCTTAACCGAAAGTGGATAGGTACAATCCGCAGAGAGAATTTCTACCCTATATTGAATCATTCAGTGTGTTCAACTCATTTCGAAGATAGTGATTACCTTTCAAACTACGTTATTATACACTGTTATTGTCCTTCACTCACTCTATATCATTCATTTTCTTCAGACAGCTGTTGTTTCAGTGCATACATGACTAATAAAATTATTCACCGAACTTAAACATACAGAAACTGCATAAATTATAAAAAATATATTTTTTAATATAACTGATTGAAAGTAATTCTTGTCTTAGTTACGGATTAATGAAACAATTTCTTATGCTATTGCTGCTGCTATTGCTATTATTACTACTACTATTCCTGCTACTGCTGCTACTATTTTTTTGACTTCATGCAACAGTTTAACCTACAGATTGAGTTTGATAGTGATAGATTTATTGATATTAGTTTACAAAAGTACAAAACTTAATAATTTAACAAAAAGATCAATATACAAAAGTAGTTACACCTAATAAATATACAATTTCCTAAACTAATTTATTTATCGAAAATCTCAATAATTTATTGGTTCAAACTTGCACTTACGTCTGGTTACAGATTGAATTAAAAAATTGACATATTAATTCTTTTATTAACCGTGGTTATGAATGTTCACATTCAGAGTTCCTATGAAAATGATGTAAATCTGAACACAGTACCTATGTCTGACAGCCAGGGTTGTCCTGGTCGAGTCCCGATTAAAGGGAGTCGGGATTGACAAAAATCCTCATTTTACAGATATTAGCCTTGAACATATTTAAGCAAATTAGTCTGTATTTCCCATTATCCGATATTTTATTTATATATTGACTCAGATGGTATCATTGTAAACATAGAGATAATCCGCGGATATTTAGGAAGTCTATGATGTAGCCCAGCTGATTTCCGTAAGGCAACTAAACTCGCAAAATAATACTTCTTCTAGTTCTACCGCATTGTTGATTATTCCGTTACGGTCCCTAGTCGCTGTTCTCGCAATTAGTAAACATTGTGTATTTCAAGTGCGTTCACTGGCAAGAAAGATAGCGTATTGATATCGTACTTTACACTAATAACAGAGACATACAATTGCTGCGTTTTGTAGTTTACTGAACTATGTTTAAACATGGATTCATCGTCAGATAGTGAAACTGTTGCAGTACTGGTTCCAAAATTAATTTATTAGCAAATTGTTAAAACATAGGCTATTCGCGGTCAGTAAAAGAAAAAATTATTATAGTGTTCACTGTACTGTGTGTCCTTCGTATTTTAGTGTTTCTCAAGGAGGTGAATAGGCCTATTATATTAAAAAGCACGTGAACACTATGCAGAAAACTGCTATAAATCTTATGATAGGCTAAATTGTTGACAAGTCTAACGTCTTAGGTTAGCTTCTGATATCCCGACTTCCCTCGCAGAAAACCTAGCAACTCTGCTGACAGTAGAAACACGATATTAAAGGTATCGCAAAGGAAGTATTGTTCCTTTAAATAAAAACATTTAGCTTTCGGATACGCAATACAACACGTATTCAAATAGCGGTTTCGAAATCCCACGCGTTTTCTACCTAACAAATGGCGGCTTTCTGCTGCTTCAATTTGGGAACATTATTTCTCAGTTCTCCGCTACAGCGTGGTAGATCTACTAACATGAGCCTGTCACATTTAAAAACACTTAAATGCCATCGACCTAGGTCGGGATCGAATCCGCAACCTCGAACATACAAGGCCAGTCACGCAACTCATACGTATAAAATATGCCAACATTTGACAGCTGGCGCGACAGTAGCCCTCTAGCGGCAGGCAAGTTAAAAGTGTGCACACGACATATGATAACACATCAGAAAACGGGTTTTGCGTAATTTATTTTATATTTTTATGCTATACAATAAGTGTATATGGTTCTTACTAATTCTACTTTAGAATCCTGGAAGAATTTCACACGCAGTTAATCTACAAGTTTCAGAAGCTGCGAATAAACTTAATTCTTTCTGCTCCTTACAACTGAATCATGGCCCTGATCACGTATCATGGTTTGAAATAATATAATTGTTTGTACGTGGACGGTTAATTCAATTCATTCCTAAATATATTTATAAACCATTGGAACTCTATATTTCCTGTGAGAAGAGTCAAAATTGTAGGGCATATCTCGTAGGGTACATCCTATTCCTCTCCCTATTTCCTGAGAAATTAACTATTTTCCATACCGCAAATTGGGGTAAACTCGGCCGCTGAGGTAAACTTAAAAATAAAAAAGGGGAAGATTTAAACCTTAATTTGACAGACATTGATTTATGAAGTTCATTATTTTTCAATTTTTTTTTATTATTATTATTTTGAGTCGCTAATAGTGCTGATATTATGGTTTAAATTTTTATGGAAAGTTTACCGCATTTTACATTACATTTCCAGTTTTCACACATAAGCTTAACTTTAACTTATCCTACCTATATAATACGTAATTTACATGCCCTTACTGTTATTATGACGTAGGTGAGAACAAACAAATACACAACTTTGTTGAAAAATTGTAACTTCAATTAACTCAGAAAATGTAGGCCTAATTTTATTTTCAGAGCAGAAGTGGTGTAAGTCAAAAATGGGTATTGAGGGTTAAAGTAAACATTCTGTAAAATACAGCGCAAAGTAGCAGTTAATATTGAATTTATTTAAACTATTAGTAGTCAGTGAATAGCACGAAGGATATATTAATTGTTACTTTGCGCTGTATTTTACAGAATTTTTACTTTAAACCTCATTACCTAATTTTGACTTATACCACTTCTGCTCTGAACGGCTAAAATAATCACTGGTAATGTAAAATCAACACCAATTACAGTCATGCAAATTATTACAGAAAAGATTGCTTTTTATATTAAATTTAAAAAGGCTCTTTTATTTCTTGAGAACTTTATACGTCTGCCGCATGAATCTACACCAACACATCAGAAATTTATCGGCACAGTCTAGATTTATTCAAGAAGTGAATATTTTGCAAAAGGATTATAATACGCCATGAATTCTTGAAAAAATTAACACCATAATCCCTACTTGAATTCAATATAACATTCAACTTTTGAAAAATATAAAGAATAAAAAGACGAATACAAAAATTATGGAATTACTTGCATTAAAAACTGTAGATACATTATCCAAAATCGGAATGGTTACACATTTACACATAATCTCTGCAAAACAATAATATACTGTAACAGGTATTTACTTTGTTTTTATTTAAACTCTCCTTCCTGATATACAAATAGGTAACTGATAACTAATATATGTTTTATAGAACACAATACGTAGGCTACCTACAGCATGGATTATAGGTTATGACTGAGTTATGATTTTCTCTTGGTCTTTAGGGAATCTGAACAACGACAAATTCGGAGATTTAAACTTGTTGTTACTGCAATTTTCGTCATTGCACACATTGCCTTTATTCCGACGCATGATTAAAACGTTATTATAACATCTCGCATACCTTAAAGCACGTGCTGGCTATATCAACCCTATGACCAGTGCCTTGCCTGCCGCTTGAGCGCTAGTGTCGTGAATGTTGGCAAAAAAAGTGTTGAAGTTGCGCGACTGTATATATTAGACTGTGGCTATACCAAGTACGCTACCAAGACTGACTCCAAGCTTTTCAGCACTTTACCTAAACCGTTCATTATATTTAAATAAATGCTCCCGTAAAGGAATAATAATTGTTCTTTCTCGATATAGTTTCAGCTCTTCTCACAACAACTTCATCACTTCAATCGGAATCACTAAACCACATGTATTAAAAAAATAAATACAATATTTTGTTTTGATTATCTGAGAAAGGTTGTCACTGGTAATTGATGATATAGAAATCACTAGTCTTTAGAGACTTGTAGGAATATTCCTGGTGAATACTAGTATAGTCAACTAGATTAGCATTTTGAGAAACAGAATCACTTATGAACTGGTGAAATCGACCAATATTACTAGTCTGTGAACTGGTAACTGCTACTTTACCCATGTAGTTTCTAGAAACACAGACTTGTAAAATAAACTAATATTACTACTGTACAGACTAGTATTACTAGTCCATGAGTTTTGAGAAACAAGCCCCTGGTCAACTGCAGAGATCAGATTCAGCTTCACAGGAACCTGCTGACCGTCCATAGCTCTGCTGTACTGACAATTCAATTACAAACAAAGATAACACGAACTCCCAAGCAAAGCTAAAATGACTGTCAAAGAAGTCTGTATTTCGGCAGTACAGTTACATATTAGAAATCTACCTATCTTCCAACCAGCATATCATTTTACAGACTGACAGGAAGTTGGTCTGGGTAGCATAGTCAGTATAGTGCTGGCCTTCTGTGCTCGAGATTGCGGGTTCGATCCCAGCCCAGGTTGATGGCATTTAAGTGTGCTTAAATTGTACTCCAATTATCTGCGTGGCCTATCCACCCTGTGCGCTACACCTCTCCCACACAGCACAACTAGTCACGTAGTGGAGATATGCCCCACATGTTGATACATGAATGAACAACCATCAGGAACTTTCTATCATTGAAATGCTTTTAACTTCAAGCAAATTTTGTTACGCCTTCTTTACTAGCCTGCACGTGTTCCAGCAGATGGACATTATCACGTCAGAAAGCTGGGAGTTCCTACAATTTGGAATAAAGTATCGTAACTTTAATAGTTTGTGAACATGTTTGTTGTATTACTAAACTTAGGACACACACAGACACATTTAAATAAACAAATAAATATATATTTTCTGTAACTCTCCATGTTTCCCCTCATAACGTTAGCCCCACCATGAACACAACACTATTGATTTACCTGATTCAGTAACTGGCTTAATTTCCATTAGGCCTATATTTCATTAAGATAGTATGCACCAAACTTTCAGCGTCATGTTTTGGTGGCAATAAAGAGAAATTTCCAAAACCTTTGTATTGGTACTTCATCTTTGATATAACAGAGGATGAAGTACTAATTTAATTGTGATTTTGTGACAGTGTCCATTGCTTCATTTGCAATTATTGCAATATAAAAAGCTTCTTTAAGTTCTTTCGATAATTTTATTTCTATACAGCAATCCATTTTGAATTGTTTTTGTAGTTCCTTTGAATTGTGACGAGCCATATAAATGATAAATAATTATCGACTTTCTCGTTTGCAGATATACAAGGAGAGGAGTAAAAAAATTCCTGACAGTTTCCTCAAGATAGGTAGTCTCTTTAGAAAGAAGAGACCAGTAAAGGAAAATCCAAAGGATGAATTAGGTGAGATTTCAAGTTATCAAGAAGATAGTGGTGATGAAACAGACCAGTTAGGTGCAAGAGCTCTAAAATTGAAAACAAGTGAGAGGAGTTGATTCTCAGTTATTTTTCAAAGAGATTGATTATAGAGTGAATTGCTAGGAGAGGCAATGACCTCTGCCAGAATGACTGGAATCTGACTCCTCCTGTCAGTAATTCGGTTCCAATTTGTAGATACACAATATCTGAGTCATGTAATATACTTTCAAGTTTGAAATGAAAGATTAATCTCAAGACTACATATACAGGATGATTCACGAGGATATACCGTCACTTACAGAGCTTATTTCCGAAGACATTCTAAGCTAAAAATGTCATATAAAAACATGTGTCCTAATCTCAATATTTTCAAAGTTACACTAATATGAAGTTGTTTGTAAAAATACCGTATTTCTTTAGTTTTAAGGTTAAAAAAATATGTATTACAAATAGAGAATGAACTTTTCAGAAGTATCGTTTCTTTAAATGACTAGTGTTCTGAAGCTTAAAATGTGTTGTCAATTGCTTTGCACAGATTTTATTTTTCAACTTTTAACTAAAAATGACACCTTTCTTACGCACTTATCACAAAAATTGTTACAAATCATACGACTTTAGGAACTTGATTCTTTACAGTTTAATTATGCATCTTAATGTACAGTCTTAAAGAATGTACAAGAGTGGCGTGATTTGTAACAATTGTTGTAATAAGTGCGTAAGAAAATGTAATTTTGTAGTTAAAAATCGAAAAAAAAAAATCTGGACGAAGCAACTATGGAATTCACAAGACATTTTTAGCTTCCGAATATTAGCTAATTAAAGAAATGTTACTCATGAATAGTTCATTCTTTATCTGTAATATTCTTTTACCCTTAAAACTCAACAATAATGGTATTTTACAAACAAATTCAAATTAGTGTAACTCTGAAAGTATTGAGATTAGGAGAAATGTTTATATGACATTTTTTGCTCCGAATGTCTTCGGAAATAAGCTCCATAAGGAATGGTAAATCCTCGTGAATCACTCTATATTTACATTTCTGGGACCGACTATTTGTTTTAGGTCTGCATTTGGTGTTCACATAATGCAATTCTTTTTGGACATATTAATTGAGAGGCTTAGAACAAAAAGCAGGTAAGTGACATTATTTAAAAAAAAATGAGGTAAGTGATCACACTGTGCAGTGCTGCTATATGGGCATCATTTCACCAAATTAGTGTATAATATTGCATTGCATGTAGAACTTTAACTGTAATTTCCTCAAAACTAGGTTTCCGTCACTTACCTGCTTTTTGTTCTAAGCCCCTCAATTGTCCATAAACAGGGATAGAATAAAAGTTAATTTGGTTAATTTCCATGCTACATATACAGGGTGAACCATTAGTAATGTCATTAATTTCAGGAGGCTATTCTTTGAGATATTTGAAACGAAAAAGTTTAATACAATTTTGGTCGTTTTTGCTTCCTTTTTGAGATAAAAATTCTTTTATATCAAACATTTCATAGCATATTTTGGGAATGCCATTGATTGAATCCCCAATATAGGGTAAACATTGATAATTTCGTGGCAGTGGTTATTTCGTGATACTTTTTCTTTGCTTTTTCGTGAACTAACCAATGGTGTTACGAGATTCAAATTTCCGCCAAGGGATTGCATATGTTGTCCAGTTTCCAGAAACATACAGCTATGCTTTGTGTGACTATTGTAGCTGCTTCAGTGAGCTTTTATGTTTGGAGAGAGCAAGTTAGCGTCGACTTCTCAGGCGTACAAATTTTGTGGATGTTTGTAATTACATTACAGGCTTATTACTAAAGGTAAGCAAATGATATTTGGTACAAAGATTTATTATACCTTAATGAAATTTTAGGAAATGTTTTTGGAATTTTAGATACAGCTGTAGTCGCCATATAGGCTTAGCTTTACTGATAGAAATCTTAGCTGTTTGAGGCGAAATTTTGTTGAGTATTAAGCGTTACATTTTATACTATTTTAAAAATTGTATTACAATACGAATTTTAGAAATCTGAAGATAAGATGTGATAACAAAAAAGAAAAGGGGGACGCACTGGGTTCAGTGTAGCTTCTGTTTGATTTGTTATCATGCTAAGTGTCAATGATAAGTGCTAGATGACTTACTTGCAAGAATTGTGACAGAATATGAAACACGGCTCCACCATTTTGGACTGGAGGCAGAGGCAGACAATGGAGTAGCATCATGCAAATTCACCAAAGAAATAGAAATTCAAAAGCGCACCTTCAGCAGGAAAAGTTATGGCTACTGTGTTTTTCGATTCAGAAGGATTCTTGCTTATGGATATCATGCCACACGGAACCACCATTAATTCTGACATGTATGCGGCAACTCTCAAGAAACTTCAAGCTCGACTGAGTCGTGTTCGACAACATCGTGAGAAGCAGGATGTTCTGCTATTGCACGAAAATGCACAGACATATGTCAGTCACAAGATCACAGACCAGATCAGAAAATTCGGATAGACAACACTGAAACAATCGCCTTACAGTCCTGAACTGGCACCGTGCGATTACCATCTCTCTCGTAAACTGAAGGATCCCTTCATGGAACGAGGTTAGAAGATGACTCCCTTGTGCACGCTGCTAAAGAGTGGCTCAGACGTGTTGGTCCAGACTTTTACCGTGCTGGTCTACAGGCCCCTCGTTCCTAGGTTACGTAAGGCAGTTGAAAGGGACGGGGATTATGTGGAAAAGTGGCATTTTGTTCCTAAAGGATGTATCTACATTCTGTGAAAATAGCAAAGCTGTAGGATAAAAATATAATTTTTAAACAAATGTTATGCATTACTTTTGGAGTTACCCTAGTAATATAGGCTAAAGTAAAGTCCGTAATAAAAGTGTTCTCCCTTTCAGGGCAAAGAAGATGCCATTTCAATTTCAATTTTTACTTTGATTTCATTCTTATTATGTGTTGATATGTATTTCTATGTTTTCTTGCTATGAATATTAGACGGAATTACTATGTTTGAAGTCTTGTAACAATAAATGAGAATTTCATTTGATTTTAATTAATTTTTCCACAATTCTTCTACCTCTCACGAAATTATCAATGTAATATCACGAAATTACCAAGGTTATTACGAAATAACCAACCTTTTAGCTTAAGTTGTAAAAGTGGTTTTTGGCACTTGTGTTCAAGAACGTGTCCAATCTTTTATGTGTCCAGATTTGTACAGCAAATTATCGTCTTTTAGATGAAAAAATCGGAATAAGGATATATTTACACATTTGCATTTTAAATTAATTTTCATGAAATTATCACGAAATTACCAATGTTTACTCTACTTACTTTTTCTTTTAAAGGCATCCCACAGTGGTCCGAATCGCTTAAAACCCGGACAAAAGTAATAACTCTTTTTCTAGTTGTCATATTAACTTGAAATTTGGTACACTTATTACTAATAACATGTATCTAACGTGTGCAAATTTTAATGACATTTGGAAATGAATAACTACCCCTCTTGAGGCGTGAGATAATTATGCGTTCAGTAATAAGGGCCAAATTAGGTATTTTTATCACACTCCTGTTATTTTATTGCAAAACTCGATAAATGCAACAATTATAGTCATTTTATGTACACGATTTCATCAGCAATCCCTAATATAAGGGTTGAAAAGTTACATAAGTTATGTAATCTAAAAGTTTAAAATTATAAGTAGCCTGTATAAGTTATAATCGAAATTCAATTAAGGATTGTATTTTTGTGGGTGAGTACATTCTTTCATTTAATAACATAAATAATCCAAAAGGTTGATATATGGGCAACTTACTAATGTTAATTATTGAAGCACGTGTGGCTTACAGCTGTTTCGGTGTATACACCATCGTCAGAGCCTACTGGATCATAGCATCATCTTGATATCGCTGCCTGTTGCAAGGGTGTGTTTGTGTGTTGTAACGTGGAGTAAAATAGTGAGTGTATCCTGAAATTGATCTGTGTGTTGAGAATTTGATTAGGATATGTTTTAGTGTGTCTGTATATTTCATATTGTTCTAGTGTGTTGAGTTTTTGGTTTTTGGGTTGGATGTGGGATTTCCATGTCTGTATTTATGTTATTGTATGTATGGTTAGCATTAATTATGTGTTCGGCATATGTAGATGTATTGTGTCCTCTGGTTATTGCTTTAATGTGTGCTTTGTAGCATGTTTGGAATGATCTGCCTGTCTGTCCAATGTGTGCTTTTGTTTTCGTATGTTAGTGTGATGTATTTCTTGTGCTCTTGTATTTGTGTTGTATTTTGTGTGTTTTTGTTTTTGTTAAGTTTTTGTTTTGTTTTCCTTATGATGTTGTTGCCCATATATCAACCTTTTGTAATAAAGTATTAAAAGTAGTGTACGCAAGACTCAAGATGGATAAATAATCCGTTAATATTTTCGTAGTTTTGTAGGGGTATCCAAAATGTTACGTAACATTCAATACTAGTGGTAATATAAGTGGTAATATAAGACTGCATCAGATAGAAAGACTTGATTTAATTGGCATGGATGGATTATAATACCAAAAACTTGCAAGACATATCTGCTCACTATAAATATTTTGGAAAACAATAAAAAAAACCCCTATAGTGGAAGTTAAGTACAAGTACCGGTACAGATACATGACAAAAGCACATGGACATAACATTTATGGATAAGGAAAACTAAAACCACTTGCGTAACTGATATTGCTGCACACAACACATACAATCTTGAAAATCTGATGGACGAAATAAAATCTGGCACCAACAATCAGTGGCGCCAACTTTTGAAAAATTTTGAATTACAATAAAATATAAAATTCTCCCTTACATGAATTGTGATGTATGTCTATTCAAAACAATGATACAAAATATAGAATGACAAAAAAATTAGAGATCTGACAATCTTTTTGATAAGTTGATAAAAATAACCGAATACAGATAGTAACTTAATTAAACCGTGGTAAAGAGTTGTCTAACCCTGTGAATAAGAAGATTGTGATGAAGTTGTAAATTTAAGTTCACAGTTAACTTTTTAAATTCACGATTCGACTTTGTAATCTATACTAATAATAAATCTGTAGCCAAAATTTTTCTGGTAATTTTCGATTTTCCAAAAAATAATTGGTGTTAACATGTATAATTAATCATCCTGAAACCGAAAATCGCTTTTTTGAAATTTTTGTTTGTCTGTCTGTCTGGATGTTTGTTACCTTTTCACGCTATAATGGCTGAACAGATTTCAATGGAAACTGGAATATAAATTAAGTTCGTTGTAACTTAGATTTTAGGCTATATGGCATTCAAAATACGTTATTTAAAAGGTGGGTTATAAGGGGGCCTTAATTAAATAAATCGAAATATCTCGCTTATTATTGATTTTTGTGAAAAATGTTACATAACAAAAGGTTCTTTAAATTTATTTATTTTATTGCTAGTAAGTTTGAATGAATACAAGTTAATACAATGTAAGATAAAGTACCCCACTCCTGCATGAGTAAGACTCGTGCTCAGGAGGGGATTCCAATACAGACAAAATTAAAATTGAGAGTGAATATAGATTAAAAAGTGTTTAATATGTTTAAACCCAAATTATAAATCCAATACAATTTTTTTTATTAATTTTGAGAGGATTCATGGTTAAAATAATATTAGAATAAAATTTGTTTAATAATCTGGGACCTTGACTCATGCTGTGATAAAAAGCTGCATTGGTTTTACATTTAGGGTCAGACAAACGCAGAAAATTCGTATTTTTAGTTCTATATTTATGTATATACCTTTCAATATTATTAAGATTTCTGTGAAAGTATTTTAATAAAATAAAATAATAAATTTGTTTAATATTGAAAACTTTGAAATGTTTAAACAACAATTCAGTTGAGTAATCTTTCTGCTTTTTTAAACAAATTTTTTATATTTTTTTCTGTAGTAAAATTAACGGATATAGGCCTAGGTTGGATTTATAAGATTTATGGATTTATAAATGGATCAAAATCATCTTGAACACTGCCCAGCCACTATCAATATGATGTCCTTGAGTGAAAAATACTGGAGAGCGAGAGAATTAATGATAACATTATCAGAAATTCAGCATTAGCAAACAACAACAGAATTGCACAATGTACATTCCACATTTTCATCCATACCTTTAATGAATGGAAATTCTCTTCTGATGCTATCGTTTATACATCATTTAGGTTTTGGGATGTTTAAAAAGGATATAAAATTAATGCACTATAAACCTGTTCTTCTCTTTCTGGACGTCATATCCTCGTTATTCGAAGATTTTGGCGTCCTTTGGTCTTGACATTTATTTAGTTACCGGTACTGTAATGTATGTTATGCCATTAATACTGTGATGTGTGATTAAAGTTTCATTTTACAAGTTTTCATGTGTTGATATACAGTAACAGTCTTCCTATTGTTTTCTCACGTTCAAATAGCATTCCTGGTAGCTTCCATGGACCATATCCTACAATCTTTCCAAGTTCTATTGTTAATTTGTCGATAGCTTGTTTAAATTGTCCACACTGAAAGAATATATGATAAATGTCTCCTTGTTCTTGTTGACATATACACATAGGCGAATTTATAAGACCAATCTTGTGTAAGTAGTAAGGTGTAGGGCTACATCTTAGTTTTATAGCACTGATAAAAGTGATAAGGAGGCGATGTCCTTTATAATCATAATACCATGGACGAATTTGTGTATCATGGTGTATCAAAGTTTGTCGTATTTTGTACTGTGTAAGGTCCTGTAAGTTGGTGTTTAATATGTTAGTAGCGATATTAGACTTGTTTATTGCATCTTTTGTAAGACCAGCCACCATCTCATTTCCCTGTATTCTGGCATGTCCCGGTATCCAGAGTAATTTGAGCGAGTTCCCATGATTCACTTTCAATATGGTTTGCTTGATGTTAATTTCTAGCCATGTTTGTTTTGTGTGCATATGAGTATTGGTAATTCTCCTGGGTACACTTTTAGAATCTGAGGCCATTATTAGGTGATTATTTTTGTTTATTAAAGGAATGAGAGCTTGATGGGTTGCTGTGAGTTCGGCTGTATAATAGAACTGTTGGGGGGAAGTTTTAATTTGGCATGAGTGTTATCAGTCCAATTGAGCCATGCAGCTCCAACGCCTGTTTTTGTTTTTGAACCATCAGTGAATATAACTACATTAAGGTTCTGTTGCTTCTCATTGTCAATCCATTCTTGAAATAGTTCTGGTGTCTGAACCTCTCCCTTCTGAAAGGACACTAGGTCGTGCTGAATTGTGGCCGTCAATATTCTGTAAGGGACACAATTATAGGGTATCTCGGAAATATTAGGCATGAGGGACTTGGGTATATTCTTGAAAGAGGTGATATTCTGTAGGAAGGATCAGGTTGACATTGTGTGGGTTGTGAGTGTGCAGGGTCATCAATCCTTTCATTTTATTATATAACAGTGGCGAACAATTGTTTAAAATTGAAATTAGAAATTTATGTGCCATGATTTGTTGTCGAATGTGAAGCAGGATGTATGCTATTTCTTGAAGTGTGTGTTTTTTTGTTTGGTTTTCCACTCACATCAATTATTTTCTGTGCCACTTGATAATGTAAAGTCTCCATCTTATTGGTGATTTGTTTGTTTATAGATAATGATAATATTAGTAGTGCATACTCTGTTACACTGCGGAAGATGTTGTTATATAGGCATTGCAGTTGTTTTGGGTGACACCCCCATTTCTGATGTGCAATGCATTTGAATAAATTCACCCTCTGCTGAAGTTTGTGGCTAATGGTAGAGAAATGTTTATTTATCATGAGGTTAGATTCCATGTTTTTTTTTTTTTTTTTTTCACTTTATTGGGTTTTTTACGACGCTGTATCAACATCTAGGTTATGTAGCATCTGAATGAAATGAAGGTGATAATGCCTGTGAAATGAGTCCGGGGTCCACACATATAGTAGAACTTGGTTATAACGACATCCAAGAGACCTTGAAAATTATGTTGTTATAAACGAGTGTCATAGTAACCAATATTCACATTATCATTCTAGTGAGGTGGAAAATGAAAAATAACAAACTTAATTAGACTTATTTTAGATTTATGTATTGACTTATAAGCCTACCATGAACACAATAAAATACATGTACAATTATAAACACAGTATTCTGTATTAAAACATTTTGTTCAATACTCACCAAACTACTTTACTTAGGAGTGAAGTAATCAGTAATTTTACTCTGTTGTCTCGTACTTGCCCAATACACACTTTCTAAATTACGTTCTATGTTCATATTTTCAGTTGAAAATTCACTGCTCCCTTCCTAGCTTCATAGAGCATGTTAATAATTCTAATGACTTCTAAAGCGTCACTCACTTCTTTTAGTGCCCATACTGGGTTAAAATGCGTGCACTTCGTGAAAACTTCCTGTCCAAACTGACCTAATACCGCATGAATTCGGGCAGGTTACAATGGGATGGGGAATCCGCCTGCATTCCAGAGATCTATGATATAAGGGAACAGTAAAGGATTTGCCAGATTTCAACAAAATATTTCTTAAAATACTTTGGTTCTTAGAAAATCTTATTCCAAACTGAGGTTGAAAATGACGTTATATGCGAGGTAGACACATTACGTTTGTCGTATTAAGTAAGGTAGAAAAGCATTTGTCTTATGGGGAATTACTTTGGACCACAGAATATTTGACGTTATAGACAAGGTGTCGCACAAAATGAGGTCGCTATAACCAAGTTCTACTGTATTTACAGAAGGCCATGTATAAATATTGAATCGAGTTGTGGCAGCAAAACAAATGAGAATTGACAGCTGGAGATGTTCTTAATCACTGTCGACGCATATGACATCTGCCCCATAAGAATTTGTATGGCTTCAAATCTGGATAGATTACTATCATTAATTTTATCTATGATATTTTGTTCCATTTTTTTTCACTGGGCATTTTGATCCATTGCCAAGTGTGGACTTTTGCAATTACGGCATTTAATTGAAAGAGACTAGCATTCCACCTCTAGATGATTTTCTCCATATTTAGGACAAGTAGTTGTATGACTTGAGGCTTTCCCGGTGTTTGATATAGAATAACTTTTCTCAGGTTCTCAGCCAGGTGAGTTGGAGATTAGATTCCAAGCTTTCGACGGCTAGCTCTGCCATCTTCTTCAGGGATGAAGTGATGTGGGACCAGACGGCAGAGCTAGCCATCGAAAGCTTGGAATCTAATCTCCAACTCACCTGGCTGAGAACCCGAGAAGAGTTATTCTAAGTAGTTGTACTTTGACAGAATTTAGTTAGATGACCGAATTTGAAACAATTGCGACATTGTAAAACAAACCTATTTATTTCTGTATTTCATATCTATTGTAATACAAAAAGAAATGAGTTGAAAGATAGTTTGCACAGAACTTGAAGTAGGTGAAGGCCACCTTCACTTCTTTTTTTCGTGCATTAATAAAATAATAAATTGTATTTTATCAACACATTAAAATAAAATTAATTCCTCACTAAACCATATTTTGCTCTTCTTTTTAATCTGTCTTGTTCAGATGAATCCGCTCAGTTGAAATACTTCAGAACAGTAGCGGCCCACGATTATAAAGGCTGGCAGTTCTGCATGAAAAATAGTGTATTTAGCAAACGCATGCTGTTTATTGCATCTAAATCGGATAACGTGTGTAATTACAGTGTCTTCTAGAAGTGACATTGTGATACATTTTTGAACTCGTCTTAATGTGTGTAATCAATGTAACATGATTAAAGTATGTAGTGCTATTTGAAAAATTGATGACGTCACGTGTATCTTGTACCATAATGTAGTTACATGCATCAAATCTCCACACTCATGTTAGCCCCTCGTTCTAACATAACTCTCACAAACAAAAATTCCAATACCTATCCAAACAAAAAAGTTATAATAGGTGCACAAGATAAATGGGACACCCTGTATAATCATGATCCATAGTCAACCTGAAAGCTGCCACTGCTAATTTCCTCAATATGTTACGAATTTTATTTGGAGTGTTATGTAGTAGTCTATTGTATGGAAACTTAGATAAACTTCATTCTCCTTCTTGCTTCGCAATATTGTTGAACTGGAGTTAAAATGAAATCATTGTGTAGATGTTCTGTTGCCATTATGGAATTTTCATCTTCATCATCATTTTCTCCTCATGTATTAGTCCTTAGGGTACGGCCACACAAGCTACATTTGTAACAAGTTTTCTGCTACAAATGAAGCTGCCGTAATTGTCGCAAAATGGGTGGCCACACGGGCGCTACAATTACTGCCAGTTTCTGTGTTAAATGTCGCTACGTGTGGCCACATGACATGCCACACTTAGTGACATTTGTAGCTAGTTCTTTTGCGTTTTGCAGCACTCAGCCGTAGTGTAGTAGAAAGCTTTCTTCCGAGATGGATTATGAAGCCAAAGTCGCTTTGTGTGTGATGTTAGTGTACATTATTACGGTCACACACAATTGTAATGCGCATGAGAAGAAAATTTATAGCAGTGCCATAAAGTTAACTTTTATTCCTGTGTCGATTTTACAACAGGCAATATTGTTCGTCAGTAACAGTCGGAAGTACGTTGTGGGTGAAGGGTTTGCTGAAAGGCTGTATGAAGACCTAATTTCTCGTGGTTCTGTAGAAGGGTCATTGGGATTGTACGACAGGTTAGACATGCTCTTCCCTTTTCAATACATGAATTTCTGAAGCATCTCCAAGTAAAAAGGAGTTTTAAACATGACCCAAAAAAACACAACTCAAAGAGGCAATCTGTTTGTAACATATTTGAGAGATCTGTCTTGTAAAAGAATTGTGTTTTTTTAACAAATGAAGTCGCTGTGAATGGTTTACTGGAACGCTATTGTATGGATTTTATTATTGAAGGAAACCTTTGGTCGAAAATGAAAGAAAAAAATGTGTACTCTCAAAGAACGGTATTTTGAATAGAGTATATGTAAACACCTCTATCATAAAAGTTCTCTTTTTCTTGGTTTTGCAGAATGCTTATTGGACGTTGCGGCAATTTAAACTTGACCCTTATATCCCAAAATACAACTCAAAGTGGAAATGTCTTTATAAACAATACTGATTTGTGAAGTCTGTCCTGCAAAAGAATTGTACGTTTTTTACCAAACAAAATTGCTGTGAAAGGTTTGCTAGAACGCTGTTGTATACATTTTATTATTGAAGAATTCTTTAGGTCGAAATTGAAAGAAGAAAAATGCATGTACTTTTTAAAGAAAGATATTTTGAAGAGAGTTAAAAAATAGGGCAACTCAGCTGGACTATACATAAGCGGAAGCAATATTTATTGGCACCGTATTGTTAGTAACAAAATATGTCATATATAATAATAATAATAATAATAATAATAATAATAATAATAATAATAATAATAATAATAATAATAATGGCTTTATTTAACCTGGCAGAGTTAAGTTCGTAAGGCCTTCTCTTACACTCAACCAGGATTAAAACTTGCTTACACAGTTGAATATGAAACTGGATCGGAATTAAGTAATTACCAGACATCGGATTCTAGGGCAAATGCCTATTTTGTTTCTTTAGGAGAAAAGTAAAAATAATTATTAATATTTGTGTTTCATGGAAATTGAAAGGTATTCAAAGAGTTTTATAGTGCCCTAAAATGCCCTAAAACGGTTATTAGAGCCTAATTTGTTAATATTCGCCTAAAAATGCCTAACTCACTGTAAAGTTTCGCATTTTACTCTTACTTTTTATAATTTATACATGCATTCACTGCGAAATTTAAGGCATTTAAAAAGTGGAAAGTTTGCTTCACACCGGCCATGAAACCATTGATAAAGGAAACAAAATTTTTGAATCTCACGACACTCGCAATAGATTTCACCGAATTTAACATGTTTGGAGGCATAAATGCCGACAAAGAACCAACCTTAGTTTTGAAGCAGGCAACAATCACAACATGTGCTGCTACCGATTCAGAGATATACTATACTATAAAAATGACTGTTTTCGGTCTGAAACCGATTAGCTGTACTGCCCTTCAGAGTGTCATAAAATCACAATTTTTGGAGAAAGAGTGTTTTTTTAAATATTTATGAAAAGTCGTAAAACTGCGAATTAGTAGGGTAAACCGTTACAAAATATTTAAAAGAATGGCCCTCCTAGTGTTAACACTACCAGGAAATGCAACAATAAGTGGTACTTTGTATTTTTGTCCAATTGAATCTCAATAACAACGGTTCATTTGAATGCTCGTTAACAGTTGCTCTTTCCCTCACCTTATTTGTGTTGAGAAGTTTTGAGCGGTAGGACGTTTTCCTGTGAAGTTTAACGCGATAATGCCGAAAAATATAAGTGCAAAATCTACATTGATCCGGCAATGGCTAACAGAATATTCAGAATTCACTTATGATGGAAAAATAATATTCTGCAAGATTTGTAGCAAACAGGTATGTAACAATAGTTGAAATATATAAATTCTATTAATTTTAATGAGTAGGCCTATAATATTTATACATCGACTGAGCTATCCTGTGGTATAATTCTTTTAAGACCACTAGACTTTAACCTTTTAAATTCCGATAGTTAAAGTATTTGCAGGTCATTAAAATTTTGATTGTTCGAACCCACTAACTTTGTGATAGAAATACGGCAATACAACAATTAGGATTTTATTTTAATTCAGTTTACTTTACATTTTTAGATTTCGCAAGAAAAGAAGTGCCACCTAAAGCAGCATGTGCAAGGAGCGGCTCATAAGGCTAAAGCTCAGCAGAAAAATCAACTGCAACAAACTTTACTAACACAGCCTACTTCATCCAATCTCAGCAGCAATTTCTATGCTGATTTAACCAGAGCGTTTGTTGCTGCTAACATTCCCTGGAATGCAATTGAAAATCCGGTTTTAAGACAGTTTTTACAAAAAACTGCAAACAAAATATCCCATCTGAGTCGATCCTAAGAAACAATTACTTAGACAGAATATACAATGAAACTTTAGCTTCCATTCGGGAGGATATAGGTGATTCTTACATATGGGTCTCTGTGGATGAAACCTCAGATCCTATGAATAGGTATATAGCAAATATGGTAGTAGGAAAACTTAGTCCTGATGGACCTTCGATTCCACACCTCGTATGTGTTAAGGAACTTTCGAAAGTGAATAGCCAAGCCATTGCTTATTTTGTAAATAAAGGCCTACAGTCTTTATACTCAGGTAATATAGACGATTCTAAAGTTCTGTTGTTTTGTACTGATGCTGCCTCATACATGGTTGCTGCAGCTCCACTTCTTAAAACATTTTATCCTAACCTCATGCATGTAACCTGTCTAGCACATGGCCTTCACAGGGTTTCTGAAACAGTCCGGAATGAATTTCCTCTTGTCAGTTCGTTTATTTCTAACACAAAAAAATGTTTTTGTAAAGCCCCATCCAGGATTTCAATATTCAGAGAGAACTTTCCAGATATCCCACTCCCACCTCAGCCGGTTGTTACACGATGGGGAACCTGGATTCAGTCAGTGGTGTATTATTCTAAGTATTTTAAAGAAGTGGTCACAATTATTGATAAATTACCTGAAACTGATAGTGCAGCGTGTGTGAAAGCAGTGAAAGATTGTCTGAATGACTCACGAGTGAAAAACGATATTGCCTACATAACATCAAACTTTTCTTTCATACCTGCAAGCATTGAACAATTAGAACGTGAAAAACAATCTCTTTGTAGCCAAATAGCAATAGTAAAGGAAGCTCAAGTGAACATACATTCTGCTTTGGGCGAAACTGGGAAGAAAGTTAAAAATAAGTGGGACAACGTATTAAATAAGAATGTAGGATTTTCATTGTTGGAAAAAGTATCAAGAGTGATATCGGGGAAAGTGTAAATGTTCCAGTAAGTATTGATGTTTCTATTGTACCTAATTTAAAATTTGCGCCTCTCACATCAGTTTCGGTTGAAAGAAGTTTTTCTGCTTTCAAAATGATTCTCAGTGACAAAAGGCAAAGATTAACTGTGGAGAATTTAGAAAAATTCTGGTGGTGTACTGTGCAGATAATTATAATAAAGTCTGAGCATGGAACTGAATTTCAGTAACTTAAAATGAGTAATCTTGCAATCAATAATCATTATTTCATTAGTTTCAATATATTAAATTTGTGCAGCTCTGTTTATAAATATAATATAGTATTCTTTTTTAATGTTTAAACATACTTTTTTGTGCGTATTTTAGTGTATAACTAAAAATTTCGGTGAAAGAAATAAGTATGATACCTTGATGTGCCTAAAATGCCTATTTTCATTAAAATAGAGCCTAATTTTACAAATTTTGAGCTTATTTTAGGCGCCTAAAACTGCAATTTTTAGTGCCTAAAAATCCGATGTCTAGTAATTACATACTGATACAATTTAGGTACATAATGAGATCAAAAGAGGAAGTTACATAAAATTTACCTCATAAAATAAAAATAAACATAGTGAAATACATATTAATGTTGTTAGACTCAAATACGAATCACATAAAAGACAGAAACTGATAATTCAATAAAAAAAAATGTACACAGTAAAAATAAAAATAAACACATTAGTATAGTATTAGTATTAGATTACAATTAAGTAGGATTTACATAATTAAACCAGAAACCGACAATTGAATAAAATGTACACAAAAAATAGATTAATGATAAAAACGACAACATAGTGGGATACATATTGGTGTTAAGTGATAAATAAACACGATTTCGATAATAAAAATAAGAAACAAAAAAAAATAAAAAATAAAAATAAATACAGTTGAACACATTCCATTAAATATTTGCAACGCGTTAGGTCTGGCAACTCATCATAAGATATTTTTCTAATTTACATTTAAAGGAAATTAAAGTTCGACAGCCCTTGACTTCAGGCGGCAGAGAATTCCAATGACAAGAAGTAGCAACAGTGAAAGATGAAGAATAAAGAGATGATGTGTGCAGTGGTATTTCTAGTGTTTTATCATATTGTGACCGAGTATTTAAGTTATGATACCGAGAAAGACTGTGGAAGCAGACAGATAAGTAAGAGGGAGTAGAGGTGTGCAAAATTCGGTATAAGAGAGAAAGGAAATGTAACTTTCTCCTCTCATTTAACCTGAGCCACAATAATTTATCGAAAGAAGGCGAAATGTGATCGTAGTAGCGGACATTACAAATGAAACGAACACACGCATTATGAACACGTTGCAGTTTCTGGGATAAATCCACCCTGAGATCACTGAATAAAGAGTCACAATAATCGAAATGAGGCATAATAAGAGTCTGTACAAGCGTCTGCTTTAATTTAGCTGGATAGTGGTACAATTGTTTTAATGAGTGCAGAGTGAAAACTACTTTCTTGCATGTGTGTTTGATATGCGTGACCCAGGTAAGGTTAGATTCAAAATGAACTCCCAAGTTTTTTACAGTTGAACTGAATGGAATGATCGCTTTATTCAGAGTCACAGGAGGAAGGTTCAGCTTATTAATATCGGGGATTAATCTTTTATTCGAAAATAAGATAGCCTGTGATTTATCTGTATTTAAGTTAAGTGAGAATTGTTGAGACCAAGATGAAACGGATTCGAGATCTTTATTGAGTCTATTAATACAGTCACTTAGTCTATCAGGACTGGCGGAAATGTATAATTGAACGTCATCTGCATAAATATGATATCTGCAATATTTAAATGACTTGGCGATATCGTTAATATAGAGACAGAAAAGCAATGGACCCAATACCGAACCGTGGGGAAATGCTGACTCTACTGTCTGCCAGGAAGAAAAGTGATTATTAAAGACAACACACTGCTGGCGGCCAGTGAGCTAGGAGTGCATCGTATTGTTATAAATCTGTCATGATAATAGTTTCCCATCTAAAAGTCAATCTCCCTCTCTACTTCACTCCCTCATAAACACAAGTAAATTCTGTTGTTATGATTACATATACATACTGAGAATTTCAACCATTAAAAAAAAACGGGTTTTCCTTCAAATTTCAGAATGCCTTTCTCCCATGGTAGGCCTACATCTTATCCAATAGAAAACAGAGTTTACGTTCTCTTAAACATGATTGATCACGTTTCTCAGATTATTAAATTTCGGGGGAGGTGGAAACTAAAAGGTGAATCTTAGGGTATGTTACAGTTTCATGTCTCATAAAGTTTTTTTACCAACAAAAGAAAATTTTAACGCTAAAAGATTTTGGGGTGGTACAAATTGCGATATCTTATAGCTAATTCGAGAGACAAATTTCACTGCACTCATCAATGTCACGTGTTTTATTTTTAAATACATTAGGCCTGAATAAAATGCCAAGGTGTTGTATGCCTGGCTGCAAATTCAATTACCAGAAAGGAACTTAGTGGCGATACTTGCTTTTCCTTCTGGTGAAGTAACAAAAAACAGGAGTAAGATTAAGAAAATCGTATTTACAATTAGCTTACGCGTATATCCATATGCATTTGTAAATTTACATTGCGCTAAATTATTATAATTCTCTACTGTAAAATGAATAACTTTGATTTGTTATTTCACTCTTTTTAAAGTCTTAATCTGCGTGTCCTTTACATGACGTTTGATTTTCGATTTCTATCTCATTCTAAAAAATTAAAGCATAACCATTCATTTTACACGGTTGTTTGTACTTTTATTACAATTGTTTTGTTTTCTTTTGCATGATATTTATTCTTTATTTATATATTTATTCTTTATTTATTGTCAGTTAGTAGATAAAAGTCTTTTGACATGTATATTCTTTGACTCACTGAGTCTCCTCTGGGAATTAGTAAAGCGGAAATAAATATTAATATAAATTTAAAGTTTAAAAATATGGATTTCATAATAAATTCCCAGTAACTATCAATAATGTTAATTCGTTTAAGGTGGAAAATTATTGGTCACGAATAGACCTAACATGTCAGACGGCGCCAAACTTGCTACACTTACTGCTCCGTGTGGCCGCTTCCATTTAACTCAATGCGGTCTATAATTCCAGCTACATTTGTCGCAGAAAGTTGCTACAAATGTAGCTGCACGTGTAGCCACCCATGTCGCTACGTGTGGCCACCCAACAGCAGTAAATGCCGCAGAAAAAGTGGACCCGGACCCATTCGAGTTGCGACACGACCTTGGGATGCGCCAAACTTGCTACATTTACTGCTCCGTGTGGCCGCTTCCATTTAACTCAATGCTGCCTATAATTCCAGCTACATTTGTCGCAGAAAACTTGCTACAAATGTAGCTTTTCTGCTACAAATGTAGCTGCCGTAATTGTCGCAAAATGGGTGGCCACATGACATGCCACACGTAGCGACATTTGTAGCTAGCTCTTTTGCGTTTTGCAGCACTTAGTCGTAGTGTAGTGGAAGCTTTCTTCCGAGATGGAGTATGAAGCCAAAGTCGCTTTGTGTGTGTTGTTAGTGTACATTATTACAGTCACACACAATTGTAATGCACATGAGAAGAAAATTTATAACAGTGCCATAAAGTTAACTTTTATTCCTGCGTCGATTTTACAACAGGCAATATTGTTCGTCAGTAACAATCGGAAGTACGGTGTGGGTGAAGGGTTTGCTGAAAGGCTGTATGAAGACTTAATTTCTCGTAATTCTGTAGAAGGGTCATTGGGATTGTACGACAGATTAGACATGCTCTTCCCTTGTCAATACACGAATTTCTGAAGCATCTCCAAGTAAAAAGGATTTTTAAACATGACCCAAAACACAACTCAAAGAGGCAATTTGTTTGTAACATATTTCAGAGATCTGTCTTGTAAAATATATATATATATATATATATATATATTTTTTTTTTTAACCAAATGAAGTCGCTGTGAAGGGTTTACTGGAACGCTATTGTATAGATTTTATTATTGAAGAAAACCTCTGGTCGAAAATGAAAGAAAAAATGTGTACTCTCAAAGAACGGTATTTCGAAAAGAGTATAAGTAAACACAGCTATCGTAAAAGTTCTCTTCTTCTTGGTTTTTCAGAATACTTATTGGACGTTGCGGCAATTTAAACTTGACCCTTATATCCCAAAATACAACTCAAAGTGGAAATGTCTTTATAAACAATACTGATTTGTGAGGTCTGTCCTGCAAAAGAATTGCATGTTTTTTTACCAAACAAAATTGCTGTGAATGGTTTGCTAGAATGCTTTTGTATACATTTTATTATTGAAGAATTCTTTAGGTCGAAATTGAAAGAAGAAAAATGTATGTACCTTTTAAAGAAAGATATTTTGAAGAAAGTTAAAAAATAGGGCAACTCAGCTGGACTATACATAAGCGAAGCAATATTTATTGGCACTGTATTGTTAGTAACAAAATATGTTATATATATTGGCATCGTATTGTAAATTTTATTTCAACTCAACAATAGGATTTTATTCTTCCAACAATAATTCCTTTCTACAATTCACCTTAGACGCTCTCGTCAACAATAGGAATTTTCACTCAACACAGTATTCGTTATAGCACTCCACTGACGGCAATGACAATTTACTTGGACTATTACGAACAACAATGAACTGTTAATCTTAACTAATATTTACAAAGCACTATTTACAAATCAGAACTGTTAGTTCTCAGTTCACAGTTCTTCTAGCTCAGTCACTCGAGTTCACAGTATCTCGAACCACAGATCTTCAGAGACAGTTCACTGTACTCGAACTCAGGTCCCTCCAACTGCGGTCCACTGCACTCGAACTCAGGCCTTCGGATGCTGTCACAGTTGCGGACGCACACTCGAGTCGAACTCCGGTACACAAGACTGGCTTGCTTGCTCTGGCTCACTCACTGAATGAATAAACTGAAAACTGCTCGAGTTCGCTGGCGTTTCTTCTTTTATAGCGAAATCATAGTTGCGAGAAATTTCTACAGGTGTGCAGAGAATTATCTGGATATCTCCACTTCGACGGACTTCTGGAAGAGTCGGGAGGGTCCGTCCCCCCTACTCCGCACGCAGTAGTTGCGCGCGCACTCTCCCCTCGTCACTCCGTGAAGCCCGCGCGATCTGCTTTCTTGCGGGACGCTGGTCGTGAGTTCGAATCTCACGTCGCTGTCACAGTATTGTTATAAATCTGTCATGATAATAATTTCCCATCTAAAAGTCAATCTCCCTCTCTACTTCACTCCCTTATAAACACAAGTTGATTCTGTTGTTACGATTACATATACATACTGAGAATTTCAACCATTAGAAAAAGGGTTTTCCTTCAAATTTGAGAATGCCTTTCTTCATTGTAGATCTACATCTTATCCAATAGAAAACAGAGTTTACGTTCTCTTAAACATGATAGATCACGTTTCTCAGATTATTAAATTTCGGGGGAGGGGGAAACTGAAAGTTGAATCTTAGGGTATGTTACAGTTTCATGTCTCAAAGTTTTTTACCAACAAAAGAAAATTTTAACGCTAAAAGATAAGCGGGGTGGTACAAATTGCGATATCTCATAGCTGATTCGAGAGACAAATTTCACTGTACTCATCAATGTCACTTGTTTTATTTTTAAATACATTAGGCCTGAATAAAATGCCAAGGTGTTATATGCCTGGCTGCAAATTCAATTACTAGAAAGGAACTTAAAGGCGATATTTACTTTTCCTTCTGGTGAAATAACAAAAACAGGAATAAGATTAAGAAAATAGTATTTAAAATTAGCTTACGCGTGTATCCATACGCATTTGTAAATTTATATTGCGCTAAATTATTATAATTCTCTACTGTAAAATGAATAACTTTGATTTGTTATTTCACTCTTTTTAAAGTCTTAATCTGTGTGTCCTTTACATGACATTTGGTTTTCGATTTCTATCTCATTCTAAAAAATTAAAGCATAACCATTCATTTTACACGGTTGTTTGTACTTTTATTACAATTGTTTTGTTTTCTTTTGCATGATATTTATTATTTATTTATTGTCAGTTAGTAGATAAAAGTCTTTTGACATGTATATTCTTTGACTCACTGAGTCTCCTCTGGGAATTAGTAAAGCGGAAATAAATATTAATATAAATTTAAAGTTTAAAAATATGGATTTCATAATAAATTCCCAGTAACTAACAACAATGTTAATTCGTTTAAGGTGGAAAATTATTGGTCACGAATAGACCTAACATGTCAGACGGCGCCAAACTTGCTACACTTACTGCTCCGTGTGGCCGCTTCCATTTAACGCAATGCGGTCTATAATTCCAGCTACATTTGTCGCAGAAAGTTGCTACAAATGTCGCTACGTGTGGCATGTCATGTGGCCACACGTAGCGACATTTAACGCAGAAACTAGCAGTAATTGTAGCGCCCGTGTGGCCACCCATTTTGCGACAATTACGGCAGCTTCATTTGTAGCAGAAAACCTGCGACAAATGTAGCTCGTGTGGCCGTACCCTTAAAGAACTGTTACGGTATACAAAGATCGTTCATGACGTAAGAATGCACGGCTCTAGAAAGAACACCTCCGGAACTGCCTCTTTGCTTGGGCCATAAAATAAGTTTGCTTTTTAATGACAGACTGCGAATTCTACCCCCCGCCACTATTCAATTGCATAAAGCCATAGCATATCGGCATGTGTCTTTGTACCCGCCCGTCTCATCTTCACTTCCATCGCCAGGCATTTATGTATCTCCATGTCCGCTATCAGTGTCTTCTCCTTATAACAGCTATTCTGTGTCACTCTCGATAAACATACGCTTCATTTCAAAGAACTGAAAACAATAGGCGACGTATAATCCTCAGTCATAGTTGCTACAGGTCAATATTCCAGGTGTAATATAATAATAATAATAATAATAATAATAATAATAATAATAATAATAATAATAATACAGTAAAAGCCAAACCTCAATCCGCCATTGGAGGAACATTTTGGCGATCCCCCTGAAAAATTTCGATTACCAGAGTCTGGGAAACGCTGATGTAGACCAATTTACTGGCAGAGACGTTACCCAGGGTGCGCCATAGGATGCTGATCTCGGCTATACCCGCGATGAGACGAGGTGGAGATTCGTCGGGACGCCACAGGGAAACCGGAGTTCATGGATAAAATCCCTGTGTTATCTGGATCACGGGCTTGTCCAACACAAGTTATTAATCGGGGGTACACCGGGGATCGAACCCGGATTATAAGTCCAGCACAAGTCACTAGACCAGCGTGGCGGCTGAATTTAGTATGTATAAATCAGTGTAACGCATACGCAGTACGTACGAATGACTTACAATTTGATCGCTACCGCTCAAAATATAGCTCACTGCACGATGTGTTCCTCGTTCGAACATTTCCTCCTCTATCTCCCCAGTTTTTCTCACGCTCTCTCCCTGCCTCCCCCGTTTCTCTTGCTACATATCCCTCGTTTCTCTCTTCATATCCTCATAGTCTAGTATATACAGTACGAAGCTCAATACGTAGTAAATATGCATCCATAGATAGTTGCTAACCACTAGGATCGCTAATATCGCCTCATTACAGACAATGCAAAATAGTACCGGCACAGTCTATTGTTCCTAGCACCCTCACAACTCAAGCTTCGTACTGTGATAACATCTCATCTTCCTTGTTTCTCTCCTCTCTCTCCTTTCCGTGTATATCTCTCTCTCTCCTTCCTTTCCGTCTACCTCTCTTTTCTTTCCCTTTCTTGTATTTCTTTCCCCTTTGTCTTTCTTTCCAGTTCTCTCTTCCTGGTTTCTCTCGTTTTTCCCTACCCATTGTACTACTTTTCGGGCCCTTTTTTCCCCTCCCTGTTTTTTTCTCATCTCACATTTTGTCCCTTTTTTCTCACTTTATTCTCCGTTTCTCTCCCTTTCTGTTTTCTCCTCCGTTTCTTTCTCTGTTTCTCGCACCGTTTGTCTAGCCCCCATTTTCTCTCTCTCTGTTTTCCTCTCCCGTTTCTTTCTCTCTTTTTGTCCCCTTTCTCATGTTTCTCTTCTGTTTCTCTCTATTTTCTCTCCTTGTTTCTCTTTTCTTCCTTCCGATTCTCTTTCCCCTCATTTCACTCGCTTGCCTCTCTCTCTCTCTCTCTCTCCCCCACCCTCCCTCCTTTTCCACCCCGTAATGAGAGACCTGTTTTCTACATTTGTACCAGATACAGTAATAATTATAACGTTATTGCGGGAATAAGCCTGTTTTACACATAAGGAATGCGCGGTTTGCCCAGTAGCAGGCCGCAGCGCGCGCGTGTTTGCGTGGTGGGGCGGCTTCAGAGACTTGTCGTCGCGGCATTGTCGTTCGTTGCGCGGCGACGCAGCGATGTGCTTCTCCATGCTGCTGCACGGGTGACTCGGCGCGAGTCCCGTGCCCATGGAGGTGCTGCCCGCAGACGACGGCGTAACTCTGTGCCCTGTTTCAGCCGACGACGCCAACCGATCCAAGTACTACCAGCAGTGGCGGTTCCTCCATGGAACAGAGGGAACAGGCTGTTCCCTTCCTCCCTGCCCCCTTAATTGAGATTGTGAGATATACATCACTCTAAACCTAAAGGATAGGCTACTTGCAGTTTTCGAAAAGCAAAAACAGCTATCATTAGCAGGCTTATTGCAGTGAAGTGAAAACGGCTCGAGCCCTTCTCGTCTGCTGTGAGTGGGAGTCTCAAGCATTGTTTTCTCCGAAGCAGGCTCGAGCGGACACGAACTTACCCGAGTATCGCTGGAAGCTGTAGAGTTACCTCTTCCCTCGCGGAGTATTGAGAAGTGTGGAATATACTGTTTCATCAAGCTAGTTTATTTATATAGTGATAATTCGGAAAACAATTAAGTTCGAAGAGTTTTTCGTGTAACATAATATTGTGTGTGAAATTATACAATAGTTCTTTAAAAATCCGTACGATTTATGCATTCACGGCCTGAGTTATATCTGACGAAATAATGACAATGGAACAGGTGACTCCCGCCTGTTCCAACTTCAACGAGGCCGAGCGCGGCGCCCTGATGCGAGAAAAGACAGCGAGTGTTGTGTTATCGATCAGCTGAAGTCGAGAGCGTTTAGTTCGATCAATGTTGCTGAGAAAAGCACGGTTATTTTGAATGGCAAACATACTCCTCTCCTTACATAACTTAAAACTAGAACAAAATCTTATACAAGACATTTTCAAAGTAGTTACTATAATTCTGTGAAATGGTTAACTGGGTGCTCGTCAAGCGGTAAATTGTAGGTTTAATTGAGGTTTATTTATTTTTAGTTAACTGTATTATATATTTAGGCCTAATAATAATAATAATAATAATAATAATAATAATAATAAATCATTAATTTGTTTCACATTAACATAATCTTTTTTTGATTAAGTTGCAAATGAAGTAAAAAAAAAAAAGAATTGGTAATGTTGCTAAATTATTATTATTATTATTATTATTATTATACTTACAAATGGCTTTTAAGGAACCCGCAGGTTCATTGCCACCCTCACATAACCCCGCCATTGGATCCCTATCCTGTGCAAGATTAATCCAGTCTCTATCATCATATCCCACCTCCCTCAAATCCATTTTAATATTATCCTTCCTATACGTCTCGGCCTCCCCAAAGGCCTTTTTCCCTCCGGCCTCCCAACTAACACACTATATGCATTAACAGATTATTATTATTATTATTATTATTATTATTATTATTATTATTATTATTATTATTATTAGTGTTGTTTCTGACCTGTTCCCCATCGAGAAATAGCACCACACGCCACTGACTACCAGCGCACCCATCAGAAACAGTTGCAGCCAACCAACATCGTTCCCGCACTTAATGGCCATGGAGACCCCTCGCGTGGCGTCGAGAACATCGCTCCGATGCCGAGCACGTCCACCATGGCCAGCGTGGCCGCATGCCAGCAACAGATCCAGCAGCAACAGCAGGCTGCCATGGCGGCGCAAGGTATTTACGAAGCCTGCCGACATATTCTTGGCCATACGATTCACATTCATGGCATAATAACTCTGTAGTGGTCGGGAAAAATGGCACAAGTCAAAAATGTTAATTTTACAGGAGAAGGAAAAAACTGTCTTCACACTGGTTTATGTCGATTTGATTTTCTCCTGTATGAATTATTCTAATGGGAGAAATACTTATGTCTCTTTTCCCAAGCTGGCAGATGTTCCGTAAGTTGTCAATAAATTAATAAACAAATTTTGTGGAAACTGACTTATCCCACTTTTCCCAAGCATTGCAGAATTATAGGAAAGAGAAACGAAAATCTCTACAACTTGTTTAGCAGTTTTGTCAAGTGTGCCAAACAGCTTTAAATAAAAGGCTATCGGTGTATCTTTAAAGTAACAATTACATTGCACTAGAACCTCAATAATTCAAACTAAGTGATTGGGAAGGGAGTTTGGATTGTCAATTCATTCGAATTGTCAAACATAATGGAATTTTTCTACCTGAACTCAAACTTTGTACAGTATTATCAATATAATAATGAAGAAATCAATCCAGGAAGTACAATAATCAAACAAACAGTTAAAACATACACTACAGTAGGAAAAAAATAATACTACACCCACATTCCTTCCTTATAACAATTGGATGCTTAGTCCCACTACTCCAAGTAGTGTTAACGCGATTTCTCGTTTTCCTCCCTTTCCTTTGTTGTATGTACAGTACAGTAACTGATTTGAGAGCCTTGTTCACTCCAGAGCCACGATAGACTGGTAACTAAGACTTTCGTGGTTCGAATCCTGCCTGGGAAGGAAACTTTTTTTTTTGTTCCTTATTCAAATTTATTCCCAATACTTTTCGATTGCAGCGATATTTTACTACTTAATTAACTTATTATTCCCAGAACATGAATTTTACCAGCTCATGTGTTAATGGCTTTCGAAATGGGCCATGTCAGCAGTCGAAACTACAACAATTTCAATAGATGACTCGCTATCTTGTGAATGCGGGTGTGGCATGTGCAGTGGCTCATTTCGGGGACTTTGATTATTCCATCAGTCTCTTTTTTTTTTTTTGCCACTATTTTGATAGTGCATTCAGGTAATTGGACATTTGAGTTGTCGAGGTTCTACTGTATGTTTGTTGACTATGATCTGTTGTTATATTATTTTCAAACGAGTTGATCAGCGACTAGTTGGTAAACACGCCTCTTTTCAGGGCCATATATATGTCTATGTTAGGAAAAAGAACAGCTGCCAGGGCGACATGTTCCAGACATTAAATTTCGTTGTTTAAAAAAAGAGTACATAGTACAAATGGTCAAATACATGCTCTGTTTGTAGTGAATGATACTTAAGAATTGAATTTTGTATTCATGATCAAATGGAGAGAGAGAGAGAGAGCAAGAGAGATTTTTTTTTCCTTGGATTAAAATATTTACTTGGACAGGACATGTAGCACGTATGGGTCAGTCCAGAACTGCATATGAAGTGTTAGTTGGAAGAATATTAAAATGGATTTGAGGGAGGTGGGATATGATGCTAAGGACTGGATTAATCATGCTCAGGATAGAGACCGATGGCAAGCTTATGTTCTCTAAAAGCAATTTGTAAGTAAATAATTTTATTCTAGATAGGTTTAATCTATTATATAAGCTCTTATTGTTTCCATACCCATCTTTAGTTACTATCAACAATATGAGAAAACATGAGAGAGATCTCTCAAATGTTATTTCACAGCAAATAGTCAAGTTTCTCAGTGTGAAAAGAACAAGAGGTGCTGAAATTTATGGAAGACTTCTATAAACGTTCCGGAGAAACTGCTAGCTTTCATACTGTAGTCTTAGAGTGATGAAAGTAATTTAAAGATGAGGGGGCTATAGTTTATAACATACCACATGCTGCACATGTCTTGAAACTTCATCAATGAACAAACTACTCGTTTATAAAGTTATAATCCTCCATCATTACAACGTGCGTCCTCACTGTCCAAAAACCACACAAAATATCATTACTAAATTTAAACTTAGCCTGGATTTATCTCCATTTGACATCTGTTTGGACTATTGAAAAAGAGCTTAGGAAGCAAAATGTTAATTATAAATGATTTAATGATGCAAGAAGTGAAGAAATGGCTACACAATCAACCATTCAAGAAGGAATAAATAAGTTCCCTCATCATTGGCAGAAGTGTCGAAAAATAATGATTTAAAATGTTATATAATGTTCACAAATACAATGCAGGATAAATTTGAACCCCCTAATATTTTGTGTGTGTGCATGTGTTTCTCCCCTTCCTTTTTCTTGTCCCTGCCACTAGCTAAATTTATTTGAAGAGAACATGTATGCTTCGGAACTACTTTAGTGTCAACCAACTTCACATTTTCAGTTCTCAAGTGCTTAAAATGGTAAATTGACCACAATTATTTCTTCTGTGTACATCTATTGGTCAATCTGTGTAGTGCACATTAAAAATTAAATTATTATATATTTGATTATAACAGAAGATAAAGTTGGGAGAGCTCACTCATTTTCTTAAGGTAATTCCCGAAAATGCGAGTTGTCAGCTGTGTGAAGGTTTCATATTCAAGTAATAAATGTCTGAACTCATTTTAGTTTTTGACCAGGTTTGCTCTTATTAGGTTCTTGCAGAGTATCTGCATTCTTCTTCAGTACTGTATGTTCATTAATCATGCTTTCCTTAACAACCTGCCTGACAATGTATAAGATGAATCAAATAGTCTTAAGTTCTGTATTTTTTTCTCGATTTCTTCCTTAGCCAATCTATTGACCATTTCATTGTCCTGAACTCCTTCACGTCTGGGCACACATGTCAGCTTGGGTGGAAAGTGATCACAGAGACTAGGTAGTCCATGACTTGGAAAATGGATTAAAAACATTTTTCTTCCACAGGAGGTGCAGGAAGTGGGCTGCGCAGTAATGTTGTGAAAGAGGTGGAGCGACTGAAGAAGAACAGGGAGGAGAGGAGCCAGAGACAGGCAGAGCTCAAAGAGGAGAAGGAAGTTCTCATGAGCATGGACCCTGGCAACCCTAACTGGGAATTCCTCGCCATGATCAGGTGGGATGACTCTGTGAGCTGAAGAGAGTTTTTATGAGGAGGACGGACCTTTATTAACAGCATTTTCTATTAGGCTACAGTAATTTGTAAGGTAATTGTATTAAAAAAGCATGCAGTATTGCAAATTAATACCAGTACTACATGCTTTTTTAATACAGTATATTATAACAATGTAATTTTCTTTAAATAACATAATGGGTGTTTTAATTGATGGCTTAGACTCTTTGTAATGACTTATTTCTACTTTTTTTAGTAACTTGACTTAGTAAGCTATATGTATTATTGAAATGTTAACTTATTATTAACATGAATCTTATGCATAGGTTCCTTGCCCTATATATTCGTTATAGTCTCTCAGGCTTTGGTTGACAAATTTGAAGTCTTTAATATATATAGGCCTACTCGTTAAATCACTTTTTTACTCGGCCATACTATAATACACTCATTACATGTGACATAACTGTATCTTAATGACGTACATTAAAGTACTGCTATTCATTATGTTACTACAACTATCGATTTCCAACCAAACATATGGGATATTGATTAATATATCGTACGCACAACATCCTACAAGCCTTCAGAGCATTAATACAAAATGGCAGGTGCGAGTTTTGAAAGTGACATTGATCGTATCTCTCAAATAAACATTAACCCAACTTCAAATATTTCACTGGGAACTGTTCCCCAGATAAATTTTATAAACTGCACAATCAGCAACATGTATTTAAAATAAAATAAAGTCTGTTTGTGTTGAATTTAATAATCTAATAAATTGAGTTCATTTCCTGTATTCTAATGTGTGTTGCTTTGAGGTTAAAATTTCCATACCAAGCCCTGCAAAAAATCAATAAATATGGCGTACACGCCTGCCATCTGTTGCATTACTTGGGAACACACTGAAAAGACAATCACACACGTGCCATCTGTTGCAATAGTCCAGAACACGCTGAAAATACACTCATGTTCACCATTTCATGATCACGAAAGTAACAAGGTAAGATATTTGTAAAAGCTCGACACTTTGACGTTTAATTATGGTCGAACAAATACAGTCTTACTCATCTTGCTTATAATGGTAATTAAGGTGTTCATATGGAAATTTGAAACTCGCTTGAATTGTTTCATAAACATACTCGGGTCTTAATTACTACCATTATAGACCGTTGCATAATATACTACTATGTGCTGACCACAAGTTTCCTTTCTTATATTGGTGTTTTAAATTTACTTCTTCCTTTGTCCAGTTTGCAGAATTCATACAGAAGGTATTGTAAGTTAGTGTGGCTGCATATGTTGTTTGTGTGTGTGCCACGTGTTTATGCGTGCGTGCATTGTGTATGTTTTTTTTATGCATGCACGTGTTTGTGGGGGGGGGGGTGCATTTGCATGTGACAGGTGATTTAGAAAATATCTTGTTGCAGGGAATATCGTAATGGTATTAAGTTTCGACCGCTGCGTAAGCCAGATCCTGTGGAGGAACACCAGATCACAGTCTGCATCAGGAAGAGGCCTCTCAACAAGAAAGGTGTGTACTGTAATGAAGCTTACCTAATTTAATGAAACTACACTGATTTGATAAATTGTCTAATAAAATTCATACATAAAAATCGAAATAATTTTGAATTGTATTCTCATAGTTATGAAACAAAAGGTATGAATTCTTTACGATTGTTAGAACCAAAATGCAACACTGTTACAGTATTTAATCATAGTAGTAATTTAGGCCCAAGAATATATAACAAATTTATATTTAAATATCCTAATCTTGTCAATTCTAATAGTTCTAGTATTAAATTTAAAAAGTTAGGTATGGATTTTATAAAAATTGAAAATTTGTAAATTTAAATTTATATATTTATTTATTGTATTGTATAATTATTAATTATAATTGTATTGTATAATTATTAATTTCAATTCAGGAATCCCCTGAGCACGAGTTCTACTCTTTCAGGGGCGAGCTAAAATTTTCTCTGTATATTTTATATTTTATGTTACAATTATTAGCAAAATAATAAATAAATAAATAAATATCAATACAACCCGATAGGAGGTGAAAGACAGCATTGACGACGACGTTGGACAGGGTCTTGAGGAAAAATTAGAGGAACTTTTTAAATAATTTTAAAGAAATGAGCAAAAAATAACTAATATAAATTGTTATGCGAGTGGAAGGCCTACGAGAAAATGAGATGTAAGATAGTAGCTGAAAAGTGATTCTTGGTGTCATGGGGATTGTGAGAATAGTATTAAATGTTGAAAATATTTCTATACTTGAAATAATGGTCAGGTTTGTTCTAGAATAAATACCAACTAGTGAATACATTATTAGCCAAATTGTAATGAGTATGGAAACATTAATACTGCATTATCAGAGGATAAATTCATGACAAGATACTAAAGTTTGTTGTACGAAGTCTGAAAACTTTTCAAGGACTACGTGGTGTTCAGTAATTATTGTTTTTCTTAATATCACGAAGCAGAT